>JABSTQ010010473.1:0-271608 GCA_013358835.2 Ixodes persulcatus
AGCCTTCCTCCCCCTTTCCCATTTTGTACACCAATCCACCCGCGTTTGGTTTAGCTATCCCCTGCATTGTGTTGTCACCTGTGCACGTACGCTATTGGCTCTCACTTTTTCCCCTCATTTCTTTTTACAACGCCTACGCACACACACACACGCACACGTGAAATGACCCACCGAATTGCAAAAGTAAACGGTCAGCTAGAACGATAGGGACAAAACACAGACAGGGAGAAACAGAGACATACATACCACTGGACCACTGGTGTATGTCTGTTTCTCCCTGTGTGTTTTGTCCCTATCGTTCTAGCTGACCGTTTACTTTTGCAATATGTACCAACTAGCTCAACTTCAGCCTGTTACCCACCGAAGTGTGCCGAAGTGCGCCAAAATTACTCGAGGGCGCGCCTTAGAGCAAATAGTAGTAGTTTTGGACCACGTGTAGGCAAAAAGGAGAAAAATCAGTAGATTCTGTGGTATTATCACTGAATCAGCAGAATTTTGAAAAAATCAGTAGTTCTACTGATAAATCAGTAGGAGTGGCAACACTGGGCAGGAAGGCAAGAAAGGCAAGAAAGACCGACGACGAGGCGAGAGAGAGGAGGTGCCGAAGGAAGCGGAGAAGGTTAACTCAAGGTCGCAGTGCGAGGACCTGCATGGTCTCCTTCCGACGGTGCAGCTGGTGCAGCAACGCACCGGTGCCACGCGCCGCATGAAGTCCCAGGCGAACGTAGTGCAGCCGCACAGACACGACCAGGTGAACGTGACGCGTCCGTCGGTGCAGCGCGGTGCGGTGCGGTGCGCCCCAGACGAATGTGACATCAGAGTTTTCGGGACGAGATACCTGCCCACGCCAAGCACCCCCCAACCTCCCTTACTTCCTTTCCCGCCCCCTTCGCTCTTTTCTTTGCTCTCCCCCCCTTTTCTTCTCCCCCCCCCCCCTCTCTCGCTGGTCTAATCTTTCCCACTAACCCTTTCCCCAAATCTTTGGCAGCTCGTTGCTTGTCGGCCTGACAATAAAGACCTCAATGTGTTGAAAGTCGAAAGATGTTTGTCCTGTCCGTCCTCTTTGTCTGACTCTTTCGTATAATTTTGCTTCCACCATCTTCGGAAACTACTGTAGTGAATCCAGGCGCGATACGTTAAGAACCCGATTTATGTGGACCAGGGTTTCCCTACGAAATAAAATTCGGGGGGTGTCTAAATTTTTAGGGGGGGGGGGGCATTGAGAATAGAGGAGTCGTTGCGAATTAAGCGCCGCTCCCACTCTTGCGACCGAGTAAGACCGAGAGAGACCAGACCGGTTTTTAAACCTTTTGTGACTTCTTAGGACCGGATGCGCTGCAGCGGAGCTGGTCCTAAGAGATCGCAAGAGGCTTAAAAACCGGTCTGGTCTTTCTCGGTCTTACTCGGTCGCAAGAGTGTGAACGGGCCTTTACGGGGGTGCCTTCAAAAAACAAGAGAAGGGGGAGGTGTACATCCCCACCGCCCTAAGAGGATGAAGGTAGCCATATGTGAGGAGTTTTACTAGGTGGTTATGTTACATGCCTGAGGTATATTGATATGAGGTATGTGCTGAACTCCGCAAGATCAAATTTGCGTGTCAAAATGTTTTAAAATAGTTTTCGATTTTAAAGTTGTATGCAGCTGCCAATAAGCTCCCAATATATGCATATTCGTGCCCTCGACGTATGTGACCTCACATACACTCGTGTGTGTGCGTGTGTGACGACCAAGTCTATGTACGCTTTTGGCCCAAATCGCTCCTCAAAAACACACGCAAAAAAAGTTAGAGGGCAATTAATATAGAGTTTCAACGATAACCTTTCGTAACAACAACGAAAACAATAATGACCACATGGATAACAATCCCAGATTCAATTAACTGGACGTTTGACCTCCAGCCAGTAAAGTACTTTTTAATGAAGACAGAATACACGAGCGGGCATTGAGCTCCATTCTACTAATTGTCAACGCACTGCACAAGTACTTAGTTAAGGATGCCCATGATAAATTGAGGTTCAGCTTCTTCAGTAAATTGCTGCCTTAAAAAGTTTAGATAAACGATTACCGCCAAGCGGACGCTTATATGTGTTTCCTTAGTAAATATCTAGATAAATTATTGCTAAAACATTATACTTTTTTTTTGGATATGTAACCACATGGTCATCTTGTCCCACACTTTCTTGCTTCTGCGCGCATGAAAGCGAATGTAAATATGTTAGTACTTGTGTTTTATTAGTATATTCGCATGAATCCCTATCGGGCTCGGTGCTTGACTCTTGGCAACGGTCCGGATATTAAGCGGTTATTTCCGGAGGCGTGTTACTTTTAAAGCGACAGCCTTATATGGAAACTCTGCATGGATCTTGTTGGCTCTTGTTCACGTTGTTCGCACCCTAGCAAGGTCGTAACAAAGAGTGTCAGCATTGGAGCGCAGCTGCTGGTGTGACGTCATAGCACGCGACCAATGGCTTTGCGCGTGTGAAGTGTGTGTGTGTGGGGGGGGGGGAGGGGGGGAAATAACCAGTGTGCTAACACTATCTTCTCTTTCTATATGTCTCTCTCCCCCCCCCCCCCCCCCCCACACACACACACACACACCCTTTGCTGCGTAAGAACGGGGAGTGCGTAGTATTACTCCCCGTTCTTACGTTAACTCAGTATCAGTCGTATCGCACCTTCCTTGCATTTGCCAGGTTTAATACCCCTGTCAGACGGGCTAGTTTAGTGTCACTACAAGCGAGTGCACTTCAACCCGTCGAAACACACTCCAAGTGTGTTGGTGCTACACGGGAAAACTTAGTGTCACTCCAAAATGATGGCAATAACGATGGGTAAGTAATGGGCACGCAAATATTACAGTGCATACGCATTTTTTCATAAATAACTTCGTCGTCTTAATAGAAATACGTTACCACACATTGTTGCGTTAAGTCAGGAGCTTTAATCGAAATTTAAATCCAATTCGATCATTACGATCAGCCATTACTAGCCAGTGATATACGTCCGCACGCCGGGACCAGAGCCGTATATTAGGAGAGTTTGGACAATAGGCGGAGCAAAGGCCGCCGCCAGCGCCGAATATTCCCCCCACGCTTAGAGCGTAAACTAAATTTTTGACACAGCGTCGACCAATCAGGAGACCTCTACTCCATCTCACAAATGTCTGCAGTGAAGACAAAGGCACAGGCGCGTGAGCCTAGCTCAGCGAAACGCTTTTGTTTGTACGAGACCTCGTGCATAGGAGGCACTTTCCAAAGCCACGCGCTCGTGCCCATGCCTTTGTCTGCACTGCTAGAACAGCGTCCTGAGACTGGCTGAAAGAAAGCAGTGCAAAGGGTGGGGTGCGCGAGCGTCTTGAGACGCGGAGTTCCGCTCGGCACGGCTCAAATTATACTTCGTTTCACTTTATCTGAGAGCGAAGCCAAAGCTAGAAGCGCGAGACCAGCGCTTTTTGCATTTCTCCCCAGCTCGCGCGCTCGAGCAAAGCCTGAACGCACGGAGCTTCCGTGCTCGCGCTTCCAGTTTTGCCTTCGCTCGCACATAAGGTGAAACGAAGTATAGTCGTGGCACAAATTTAGAGCACACGACCACCGCTAGGGGCTGTTTCGCGGCCTGTGGTTGGCCCCGGGATGCTCGCCTATTCATACCAATGTATGGCCAAACTCTCTCAATAAACGGCTCTGGCCGGGACGATGCTCATCTATACTCTGTTTCACCTCATGCTGTACCGCAGGAAAGGCTACAAGCGCGAGCTCCTTGCTCTAGGGCACATCTCGGCGGCACAAGCTCTCGTGCGTTAAAAGTAGCTCCCAACGCTATGAGCTCGCGCTTCTAGCCTTGTCTGCAGTACAACATAAGGTGAAACGGAGTATAGATCGAAACGAGCAGGGGTAGAGATAGGGTGCCTCAATGTCCTTCTGTTTAGGGTGATGCCAGCCTTTGTAGTACCCGATGCCGACAGCACGCGCTCATGGGTAAAATACAAAGATATCGACGAAAACAAAATGTCGCCAAAGCAGTCAGCGCCACAAACGCGTGCAGGGACACGCTCTTTCACGCGCTTCTGAACAAAAAAGAAAATAAAAGTGTGGGACAAAATGGCCACATGTCTCCACCCTAAGCAAAGCGCACATGAAGGCACCCTAGGTAGGGAATGAACCCAGGATTCCTGGGTTCTGCAGCGCGAGCTTTGGCTCCGCGTGCTCCGAGCTGGTGTGCGCGAGCCCATTCGGCCACTCGCCACAACGAAACATCATGGAGTGTGTGGAGGACAAGGCGCGTGGTTGGGGCACTTTTCTTCGTGAGAGCCCAACGCCTTTCAAATGAGAGGCAGCTGGACCTGGATGCCGACGCACAGGCAAGAATTTCTAGTGACATCGATCAGCAGTTGCAGGCCAATGCCTTCACCATAGCCGTGCTCATGACCGACAGCCCACCCGTGAACAGTCGAGAACGGTGGAGTTTCCAGAGGAACGAACGGTGGTTCGAAGACGCCTTGCCCTATTTGGGCGAGTTCCATTTCAAGCAAGCCTTTCGCGTCTCACCTGCCACCTTCAGATTCCATGGTGGAGTCTTGCAGGTGCCTCGTCGCCGTCGCTGGCCGTCGCGCAAGGGCCAAGGCTGGAAACTACAGGTTTTCCCGCTCATTTTAATCCAAGCGACGACCAATTTAATCCCGGGGTCACTCAATTTAATCCAAGCGCCATACAATTTAATCCAAGCGCCATACAATTTAATCCCGGGGTCAGTGAATTTAATCCACAATATATATATGCACTTATTTTGGTCAGTGGTCGTGTTTTCGCTTACACATTTGGTAACTTAGAACGATTGTTTATATAATTAGGACTTTTAGGGAACAATTGATAATTTTATTACTAATGTGATTACTTTGAGTTACTAGTCCCACTATTGACTATGTTGGTTACTCTTTTTAGAGCGCAGGTCTTAGGCACCCGTTTCCGGCTTGAGTGGCGTCGGCGTCGCCGTCGCCGTCGGCGTAACCACGCGGTGCATGATGGGTAAATTCCCCCGCTAAAATTAGCGGAAAAATTTCCCCGCTAAACCGAGCGGAAATTTTTCCCCGCTAAAGTTAGCGGAAAATTTTCCCCGCTAAGTCTAGCAAAACATTTGCCCCGCTAAATCTAGCAAAAAATTTTCCCCGCTAAATTTAGTGGAAAATTTTCCGCGCTAAATATAGTGGAAAGTTTTCCCCGCTATATTTAGCGGAAAAGTTCCCCCGCTAAATCTAGCGGAAAATCTTAGCAGCTAGATTTAGCAGAAAATTTGCCCCACTAAGTCTATGGGAAAATTATCCCCGCTATATTTAGCGGAAAATTTTCCCAGCTAAATCTAGCCGACAGTTTTTCCCACTATATTTAAGTTTCCCGGCTAAATCTAGCGGAAAATTTTTCCAGCTAGATTTAGCGGAAAAATTTCCCCGCTAAATCTGGCGAAAAATTTTTCCCGCTGTATTTAGGTTTCCCCGCTTAATTTAGCAGAAAAGTTTCCCAGCTATATTAAGCAGAAATGTTCCCTGCTAAATCTAGCGGAAACTTTTCCCCGCTAATCTAGCGGAAGATTTTCCCCGCTAAATCTAGTGGAAACTTTTTCCCACTATAATTAGGTTTCCTTGCTAAATGAAGCAAAAAATTTTCCCAGCTAGATTTAGCGGAAAATGTTTCCCGCGAAGTTTAGCGGAAAATTTTCCCCACTAAATCTAGTGGAAACTTTTTCCCACTATATTTAGGTTTCCCTGCTAAATGTAGCAAAAAATTTCCCAGCTAGATTTAGCGGAAAATTTTCCTCACTAAAACTAGCAGAAAATTTTTCCCACTAAAATTAGCTAAATCTAGCAAAAAGTTTCCCAGCTAGATTTAGCGGAAAATTTTCCCCGCTAAGTCTAGCGGACAATTTTCCCCCTAAATCTAGCGAAAAATATTTCCCACTATATTTAGGTTTCCCTGCTAAATCTAGCAAAAAAATTTCACAGCTAGATTTAGCGGAAAATGTTCCCCGTTAAATCTAGCGGAAACTTTTCCCCGCTAAATTTAGCAAAAAAATTTTCCTGCTATATCTAATGGAAAATTTTTCCCTCTATATTTAAGTTTCCCCGCTAAATCTAGCCGAAAATTTTCACTGCTCGGAAATCTTTCCCGCTAAATCTAGCGGAACATTTTTCCTGCTATAATTAAGTTTCCTCGCTAAATCTAGGGGAAACTTTTCCCCGCTAAATTTAGCGAAAAATGTTCCCGATAAATCTAGCGGAAACTTTTTTCGCTATATTTATGTTTTCCCGCTAAATCTAGCGGAAAATGTTCCCAGCTAGATTTAGCGGAAAATGTTCTCACTAAATCTAGCGGAAAATTTTCCCGCTATTTTTAGCGAAGAACTTTTCCCGCTCAATCTAGCGGAAACTTTTTCCCGCTATATTTAGGTTTCCCCGCTAAATCTAGCGGAAAATGTTTCCTGCTATATTTAGCAGAAATACTTTCCTACTAAATCTAGCGGAAATTTTTCCCCAGTATATTTTAGTTTCCCCGCTAAATCTAGCGGAAAATTTTCCCATCTAGATTTAGCGAAAATTTTTTTTGCTAGATTTAGCGGGGAAACCTTATGCTAGATTTAGCGGGAAAAATTTTCCGCCAGATTTAGCGGGGAAAATTTTCCGCTAAATTTAGCGGGGAAAATTTTCCGCTAGATTTAGCGGGGAAAATTTTTCCGCTAAATTTAGCGGGGAAAATTTTCCGCTAAATTTAGCGGGGAAAATTTTCTGCCAGTTTCCCGCTAAATTTAGCGGGGAAATTTTTACGCTTGATTTAGCAGGGAAAATTTTCCGCTAGACTTACAGCGGCAAATTTTCAGCTGAATCTAGCGGGGAAAATTTTCCGCTAGATTTAGTGAGGAAAACTTTCCGCTAGATTTAGCGGGGAAACTTTTCCGCTAAATCTAGCTGGGAAAAGTTTTTGCTACATTTAGAAGGTAAACCTAATTATAGTGGGAACAAGTTTCCGCTAGATGTAGCGGGGAAAATTTTCCGCTAGATTTAGCGGGGAACATTTTCTGTTTAATATAGCTGGGAAATGTTTCTGCTAAATTAAGCGGGGAAACCTAAATACAGCGGGAAAAATTTTGCGCTAGATATAGCGGGGAAATTTTTCCGCTAAATCTAGCTGGAAAAATTTTCCGCTAGATTTAGCCGGGAAACTTAAATATAGTGGGAAAAGCTGTCCGCTAGATTTAGCTGGGAAAATTTTCCGCTAAATGTAGCGGGGATAATTTTCCGCTAGACTTATCGGGGCAAATTTTCTGCTAAATCTAGCTGGGAAGATTTTCCGCTAGATTTAGCGGGGAAATTTTTCCGCTAAATATAGCGGGGAAAACTTTCCGCTATATTTAGCGCGGAAAATTTTCCACTAATTTTAGCGGGGAAAAATTTTCCGCTAACTTTAGCGGGGAAAATTTTCCGCTCGGTTAGCGGGGAAATTTTTCCGCTAATTTTAGCGGGGGAATTTACCCATCATGCACCGCGTGGTTACGCCGACGGCGACGGCGACGCCGACGCCACTCAAGCCGGAAACGGGTGCCTAAGACCTGCGCTCTAAAAAGAGTAACCAACATAGTCAATAGTTGGACTAGTAACTCAAAGTAATCACATTAGTAATAAAATTATCAATTGTCCCTAAAAGTCCTAATTATATAAACAATCGTTCTAAGTTACCAAATGTGTAAGACCACTGAAGTGTGTGTGTGGGGGGGGGGGGGGGGGAGGGGGGAAATAATTAGTGTGCTAACACTATCTTCTCTTTCTATCTGTCTCTCTCTCTCACCCCCCCCCCCCCCCCCCCGCCACACACACACACACCCTTTGCTGCGTAAGAACGGGGAGTGCGTAGTATTACTCCCCGTTCTTACGTTAACTCAGTATCAGTCGTATCGCACCTTCCTTGCATTTGCCAGGTTTAATACCCCTGTCAGACCGGCTAGTTTAGTGTCACTACAAGCGAGTGCACTTCAACCCGTCGAAACACACTCCAAGTGTGTTGGTGCTACACGGGAAAACTTAGTGTCACTCCAAAATGATGGCAATAACGATGGGTAAGTAATGGGCACGCAAAATATTACAGTGCATACGCATTTTTTCATAAATAACTTCGTCGTCTTAATAGAAATACGTTACCACACATTGTTGCGTTAAGTCACGAGCTTTAATCGAAATTTAAATCCAATTCGATCATTACAATCAGCCATTACTAGCCAGTGATATACGTCCGCACGCCGGGACGATGCTCATCTATACTCTGTTTCACCTCATGCTGTACCGCAGGAAAGGCTACAAGCGCGAGCTCCTTGCTCTAGGGCACATCTCGGCGGCACAAGCTCTCGCGCGTCACAAGCAGCTCCCAACGCTATGAGCCTCGCGCTTCTAGCCTTGTCTGCAGTACAACATAACCAATGTTTACAAAATCACAGTCAGCGTGCGATCTTCACAGCCCAAGCACGTGCGTGTTCGTCGCTTCGGAAAGCGAGCAAAGCCACGAGCCATACGCACGAACGCTCAAAATAGGCACCGGCCACAAGATCGTTTTTGAAAGGTCTATACGCACGAACGCTCAAAATGGGCACCGGCCACAAGCTCGTTTTTGGAAAGGTCTATAGACCTTTCCAAAAGCGAGCTTGTGGACGGTGCCATTTTGAGCGTTCGTGCGTATGGCGCGTGCTTTGCTCGCTTTCCGAAGCGACGATCACGCACGTGCTGGGCTGTGAAGATCGCACGCTGGACTGTGATTTTGTAACATGGAAAGGTCACTAGATCGAATCGAGCAGGGGTAGGGAATGAACCCAGGCTTCCTGGGTTCTGCAGCGCGAGCTTTCGCTCCGCGTGCTCCGAGCTGGTGTGCGCGAGCAATTGGCGCGAGCCCACTCGGCACTCGCCACAACACGAAACATCATGGAGTGTGTGGAGGACGAGCTGGAGGCGATTCGCAATGTTGGACAGTGGAAGCGCGTGGTTGGGGCACTTTTCTCCGTGAGAGCCCAACGCCTTTCAAATGAGCGGCAGCTGGACCTGGATGCCGACGCACAGGCAAGAATTTCTAGTGACATCGACCAGCAGTTGCAGGCCAATGCCTTCACCATAGCCGCGCTCATGACCGACCGGCCCACCCGTGAACAGTCGAGAACGTGGAGTTTCCAGAGGACGAACGGTGGTTCGAAGACGCCTAGCCCTATTTGGGCGAGTTCCATTTCAAGCAAGGCCTTTCGCGTCTCTCCTGCCACCTTCAGATTCCATGGTGGAGTCTTGCAGGTGCCTCGTCGCCGTCGCTGGCCGTCGCGCAAGGGTCAAGGCTGGAAACTAGATTATCCGCTTGTTTTTCTACAATGCAGTACTTTCCTGCCAACAGAAAACAAGTGCGCATCTAATATTACTCCTATCAAAATAATACTAATTTTACGCAGCGTTAATTTCTTCTGTTATTTTTACTTCTTGAACACTGCTATGGAGAGTACACACTCGGTCTACCGGAGCGAGCGTAGTGTGCTTCCCGAACTCACTTCATTGGAAGTGTGTTCTTCGGGCAGGGCTGGGGATTGAGCTCAGGATCACTGGGTTCTCCAGCGCGAGCTTTCTCTCCACGTACTCAGATCTGGTGGGCGCTAGCCCACTCGGCGACCGATACCCCTTAATAAGACACGTTAAAAAAATTAGACGTTTACGATTCTCTGTAATGCCGAATTGGAGCGCAGCTCGTTAGGAGGAGGGGGGAAGGGGTACAAAGGGGAGGGTATGCCAGCTGCTCCCCCTCCGTACCCTCCCATCCTCCTCTCCTGTTCCCATCCCGCTTATCGTAAAAATTTCGCTAAATTTCCCGCTGAATTGACGTGTGACGTCACATGACACATCATCTGAAATTTAAGTGTGACGTCACGTGACGTCACAGGGTAGAATATGTTTACTCTAAATTTAGCTGAAAAATTTTCCGCCAAACTTAGCAAAAACTTTTACCGCGAAATTTAGCGGGAAATTTTACCCTCGTGACGTCACACGTGAGACAAACACCGTGACGTCATTTTTGGGAAACATCGCATAACGCAACGCGCGGTTGCCGCGCGCCGACGCCGCTCAACCCGGAAACGGGTGCCTATGAGCTGTGCTCTAAAACAACGTTACATTCATGAACGATTTTACGCCAATTAGATGATTCTGATCGATCATCGCAAGCCCAGATAAGAAACGAAGGCATATCCAACTTTGGCGTTCCGCTCGTTTTACGGAAGTCTACGAGGAGGCCCTGACACTGCCTAATTAGATCATAATTATCGTGTTGTCTCGAATAGTTACCACGTTGAAACAAAAGTAGGCTCTATCATTCTCTTCTAACCAAGATAGCCATGAATGACTGACTTGTCGTCGTCTTTTATCAATTCACCGCTGCGCTAGTCTGATTCAGATCAGCCTAAACTCCAAGTCCACCCCACTATTTTTTTGCAATGGCACTCTTATACATGTCGTCTCTTTCACGAATATCTTTTTCTTTATAAAATAAAACTTACGCCACGATTTTGGTTTCTGTGTTGTTATGTTTTACTGTTGAAACACTCCTATTGATGCCACGCGCTCGATCGAGCGAAGTGAGTTGTCAAACGCACTCCAAGGCAAGTGTGTTCCTCAGGAAGGAGCCGTGTGGTACACTACAGAAATGACACGTAAGGGCGAAGTGCACTCGCTTGTAGTGCACTAAACTAGCCCGTCTGACAGGGGTATAAGCCAGGCGATATTTTTGCGTCTGTTTTTATGTTACCATACCAGACACCTTAAGAAGACGCAATCAGGAAATGAACTGGATATGCTTACCTGAGAAATTTAGCGCGCACTGGGAAACAAATTATGGTACGCTGCAACGACGAATAGAAAGAACACACGTATAATGAACAATGAATCAGCTTGGTTTAACAACGAATATATCTCAAACAAAACAAAATTGTAAATAAATGCGTTAGGAACGTGAGTAGAAAATTTGAATGGTGACAATAACAAAGTTTTTAGAAAAGTAAAAATGCGGAGCAAATAAAGATACGAATTAAACCAAAAAACAACAAAAACAAACAACAACGTGTAAGAACCGCTTCTGGCTAACTATGCGTACATACAACAACATGAATAACAAGAGCTGCAGCATCAGACGCAACACAAACAGCAAAAATAAGACCCCTACAGGAAACTATGCATTAAAAAGGCAGGCGCCAGTTCTAAGAGCCAGTTCTAAAAATAGTGGACTGAAGATTTTACGCCCTCTGTGCAACCGACCTACATCCTTTCGGCAGCATGCCTGTAAGAAAAACGAGAAGTCTTAAAATTGGGACGCTGCACGCAGAGTGGCAATAAAGGTAATAAAAGCACGAACTAAAAATATTTTACTATTCTATGTCCACCGTAAGAAACTTACTAACAACACCCATCTATGTTTACTTCTCAGCGAAACTTGAACAATTTGTATTCCCTTCGCGTATCGTCAGTCTTTACATCGTGATTTTCATGCAACTTGCGTTCAAACACCCTTTGAGAGCACATAGAAAGTACCCAAAAAAGCCGCTATAAAATTTAAAATGCGTTAGAGAAAAAAAAGTAAGTCCAAACGAAATAAGAAGTAAAGCATGACGCAAATGCAGTGACGCATCAAGGACAATGAAGCTACCCACCAATTGCCTTTTACCTTTACTTCATTTAAAAATCTTTAAGTCACGTTTTTTTTTGGACCCACTTCGATATTATTTGTGAATGCGAGCCCTCATTCATTAGTGTATACTTCCTGGACCCGTTAACATAATACATATCGTTTATTATTTTGTAAGTTTAGGATCCTTCGTTGCCGTCACGCAATCTTTTAAGCCTTAGTGTATGCGAAGAGTCTTTGTATCACCATCGGTATCCTAAATGGTAAAACCCTAAAAGGGAAAGAACGAATCTATCCTTTTCTTTATAATTTTTATATAGTATTCCGTATTAAAAATTTAATTAAATTTAATTAAAAAAATTAAAAAAAAGCCTATCCTGCGCGTCGAGGCCCAAGCGAAAGGTTTTTTTTCTTTTTCACAGAAACCCATAACCGAACGGGGGCTGAAGCTAAGTAAATATTGTATTTTTAAAACATTTCTATAAATACGAATACCCTTATCTGAAAACTACAAATAAAATGTTTTGTTTTTTAGTAGTATCCAATATATATGGCAGATGACGCGAACCAGTGACGTAGCTGTTTACTAGATGGAAAGTAAAATTTAGGGGTTTTACTTGTCAAGCCAATGAAGAACATTTGACACGCCCGGCGAAGGACTGAGAGTTAACCAAAATCTGGGTTTCACGTCATATATGCAATGCCCCATCTCGGCACCCTGCGCAACAAAAATAGAAGTCTTGATCGCTCAAAAACAAAATTTATAGCATTTACACCACTCAATTCGCTAACTGAGCGTTCTGGTGTGTCTATGTGAACCCGAACGTGATACTCATCGTCCTACTGTATTCTGACGTTAACAGAAGCTTCCAATCCGGACTCTGCATGTTTTAGCAGCGAGACGACGTCCCACTGGATGTAAGCCTTGCAGTTTCTAGGAGGTTCTGTGTAGCCAATTTTCATTTATTTATTTATCTATTTTGAAATGCGAGCCACCGACAAGCCAAGGTAGGAGTGGCCACAGATTGGGGAATGAAACATTTTTATAGTAAACAGTAACATTAGCATCATGACAACGGCAGAGTGCAACAGAAAAAATTAATCATAATACGCAATGCCATCGTACCATTGACGGAGCCGATGGGTAACTGTTGTTCCATGCCAAACAATAGCTGCGTGTTCCTTTTTACCGCCGATCTTGTCTACTTCTTTATCTAACGTTCCAGGGATTCAATGGTGAACAAAAGAGACACGAACCGGTGCAGCCCTCCTTCCGATGAATCAATGAAACCGCGCTGGAAAAACGCATTACTTAGCCTAGCTCTCGGGGCGACTCCGGCCTGTCCTTTGGCTTCCGATGAGAAGCTCTGTTAAAGGGACACTGACAGGGTATTTATGCTCGCCGAGGTGTTAGTTGTACGTGACAAATGAGAGGCCAACTACCACAGGAAGAGAATTTGCGGCCTCGAAATTCGCGTTCTTTTCCGCCCGAAACCGCCGGATCGAGAACTGGCCGGGTTTGAGTCGCGCTCCCATACAAAATGATCTATGGTTGGCTATAGAAAATCCTTTGTATAGCCGGCTATAGCAAATTGGCCCAGTAGCTATATGGCCGCTTCTATGGGCTGTCTAAAGCTTTTCCTATGGTCTCCCCTAATGGTTGTCATAGCTTTTTCAATAGAAATTTCGCCATCATTTTGTATGGTTTTAAATCTATGGGTCTCTTTAGAAAGGATGCTATAGCCGCCTGTGGTCTTTTCTTTTGGTTCCTTTGGCCGTCTATAGCTTCTTGTAAGGTCTGCTATAGAGATCTCTATGCTTCTTTATGGATCTCTACAGACAACCGGAAGCATTCTGTGCGTTCACTGAAAATTCTCAACATGGCGTCGTTTCGCGTATCGTGGGACTAGCGGATGGCAGCGGACGATGGGCGTTGGACCTCTACTTTAGAACTGTCGTTCACGGTACCGGCGAATTCTGTCTTCCTTCGAAAGAGAAATTTTGGACCGATCAAAAGAACTGATATCCGTACGACACGCCTGACCAGCAAGCCGATTGCACGAAGACGTCGCCGAGCCGTCGTCCCTTCTCGTTGCTGAAGACATCGCTCGCTCAAACGTCAAGCACGAAGTGCGTACTTCGAGTTGAATGCGAACGCGTACAGTTTCTTTACGAGGTGCGAATTTGGCCTCTGCGTGGTGCTGCCCGACTTCAAGCTGGGAGTGCATGTAATGAAGGAAATCGGCAGCAAACTTGCGACCAAAGCCAGTCGTTTTCCGACATACAGTCTACATGCTCCATTAGTACGCACGGAAGAGTCCTTTCAGTAGCTCAGTGGAGAGACATCCGATTCACACGCAGCGGGCGCGGGTTCGATCCCTGGTGTGGGTGTACCTTTTTTTTTTCTGGTCAAAGGATTTTGCGATGTTTACAGTTCTTTTTTTTTAACAATTATCACTGAAAAAAACAATTGTTGTGGACGATACGTCGCTGAACTAAGTGGTATGGTATTTCATTTTTGACACCTGCGAACTCAATGTAGTCACTTTCCACAAAATGCAAGGAGCATATGAATCGGGAAGCGTCCGCTTTCCGAGCTTCGCGTAACTGTTCTACAGGAATTGCAGCCAGTCATTGATCCCGACCCGTTGATCTTTCGGAAACTTGTGCACTCTGCCGCACAATGCCACCTTCAGATGCAGGACATGTGAGGCAACTCTTCACGCCACATCTTGGGAGTATTCTTTTCGGAGCCGATCACGGGAATTCACCACACTACGGCACTCGGGCACTCACTACTAATTTCCAACACTTGAAATGTACAAAACAACTCAATTTCACATGATTTTCAGACAGCTAAGGCAGGCGAACTGCGGTAGAATTTTGGGGAAATTATATTCTCCCACCTGTCAGAGATAGCACTGCCAGGAGATAGACACTACAGAGCGGTCAATTGTCGGCGAGTAGGTTGCAGCGCACTTACGTTGAAAATACCGAACTTGAAAGATTGTAATCCGAGATGTCGACACGGGCACAGCAGAAAAACCACTCAAACACAAACCGAGAAGGAAGGGGTCCGTGAAGATTCACCACAATGTAGCAAAGCTGTCATTTGCCGAACCGATTCCGAAACACGGAACGTATCACAAGAATGTCTTGATCTTCTTTGAAGAAATCGCTTGTTGCCGACATACGGTAGGAACGTTTCGACCGAGATACCCTTTACACAGAAGCGAAATTCACCGCAGCCCCGCGGGCCGCCGACACGCGAGAAACTAGGTCAGCAAGCAGGCATTCCGGGATTGGCGACGGCTAATGCGTCATTCGTCAAACCACGTGATCACGCTCCTTCCGATTGGTCCGCCGAGTGCGCACCTTCTAAAATGCTTTCAGCTTAGGGAGAGAGAGAAAACAGAGGAGTTGAAAAGCAGAGCTCTTTCAAGGCCAGAATGGGGGTGCGACCACAAAGACTAATCTTCAGGGGCATACCAACAATGAACACAACGAGAGAATGTGTTGGATTCCGAAGAGATAGAAGACTGGAAGATAACTTATTCGTCACCACACAATGTATAGAAATAGCAATGAAGAACCAGACTCCTTTGTGGTTAGCTTATTTGGACATCAAGGGAGCGTACGATAATGTGAGCCAGGAAAAACTCTGGAGTCAGCTGAGGGAATATAACTTAGATGCATATTTGGTTGGGTTTCTTCAGCAGGTGTATACAGACAATAAGGTAATTATAGCATGGGAAGCAGAAACTACACAACCCGCAGCGATCAAAAGAGGGCTCAGGCAGGGCTGTCCACTGTCACCTCTGCTCTTCATGATATATCTCAGGGAAATGGAAAAGAAATTAGAGCAGAGCAACTTAGGTTTTGATGTGAGTTATATGGAAGGAGGGAGAGATGTAGTACAGGTAATACCAGGACTGATGTATGCCGATGACATAGTACTTATGGCAGGTAACCAGGATACGTTACAGGAACTAGCTGAAATATGTGGAGAGGAAGGGGACACATTGGGCATGAGTTTTAGCAGAGAAAAGTCTGGAGTAATGGTGTTTAACGACGAAAAGAGGGAACCCCTGAGGATACAAGACATCGAAATAGACCAAGTAGAAAAATACAAATATCTGGGAGTCTGGCTCAATGAGGGACCGAAATATCTAGAGGAACATGAGGAGAATATAATTAGAAAAGGGAAAAGAAATTCATCAATTATGAAGCTCAAGGCGCTATGGAACTATAATAGATATGAAGTGGTCAGAGGTATATGGAAAGGAGTGATGGTACCAGGGCTGTCTTTTGGCAATGCGGTGCTGTGCATGAAATCAGAGGTTCAATCAGGATTAGAAATTCGACAAAGAAGCGTAGGCAGGCTGGCACTGGGAGCACATGGAAAAACACCAAATGAGGGAGTACAGGGGGACATGGGATGGTCGTCTTTTGAGAGCAGGGAGGCAGTTAGTAAGTTGAAATTTGAACAAAGGTTGACCGAAATGGATGATACGCGGTGGGCACGGAAGGTATTCAAATATTTATACATGAAAAGTTTAAACACAAAATGGACAAACCGAACCCGAAAGCTAACATTTAAATACATACACACTGGTGATGGGGCTGAACAGACTACTTCAGTGAAAAAGGGGGTGAAAGAGGCAGAGAGGAAAATGTGGGAGGAAAGAATGCAGGATAAATCAGCTCTAACAGTGTACAGGTCACGAAAGCAGGACATAAGAAAGGAAAATGTCTTTGATAATTCAATAGGAAGTTCTTTGCTGTTCGAGGCGAGAACGGGAGCTTTGAGGACGAGAACGTATAGGGCTAAATTTCAGGAGATAGACACATTATGTGCTGCCTGCCATAATGAGAGTGAGACACTTGAGCACTTGGTATTAAAGTGCACGGGGCTTCGTCCTGCACTCCCTGAAGGGGTAACAGATCTGGCCGGGGCCCTGGGGTTTGCTGGCGACGATGGAGGGACGGAGGAGAAGAGGATTACAGTCACAAAGAGGCGATTAGAAGATTGGTGGAAATTATCTAGGGAAAATTGAATGATGCAGAACTAACTAGCACAGCTGGGGACAGGCGGGACAGAGGAAAATTGGGACTCCCTCCCGCGTGGCTCCGGCCCAAAGTCTCAACCCTGTCTCCCAGTGGGTCCGGTGCGGGGGTAACGCCGACAAGGTCTGACCAGAGGAAAATTGGCGACTCCCTCGCCAGGGGGAAGAGGCGGGGGGTGATGTTTTTAGTTTTTTTGCCCGATCCCCCAAAGGTCATCCTGGTGATATCCCACACTACCTGGTGATAGTTAGGGGGTAGAAAATTGGCTTAGAAGGGCGCGAGAAATCAAATGTTTGTCTTTCTTAGACTTAGGCTAGGTGGCGCAAGCTACCGCCCGCTACAAAGGGTATAGCCAGTAACATCCATCCATCCATCCATCCATCCATCCATCCTGTCACTTATATCCTGTTGACAGTTCGACCCAAGGTTGATAGTGCAGTGGATGCTATGTGTGGCCTTGGGCTTAAGGCAGGTGCCGTGATCAGCGTTATCACCAGCTTCGAGACTGTTGTCACGTGACCCTAACCGGAGACTCGATTGGCCTCAACCACGCATAGCGTCTACTCTGCTGTCACTACCGACTGAACAGGACAGCTCCATGAAGGCCAGCTTTTGGACTTCCAAAGCTGCACTTCCCAGAAGTAACCCAAAACGGGGCAGGTTTGAAGAAACCATATTTTACGTCGTGTAACCTACATTATAATTTAAGATGAAGAATTAATGGCGAATGCTTTTTTTTTGCGCAGGATGTCCACAAGTAAATAAATAAATATATATTTTTTTTTTCTTCGCTGTCCTTTTTGCATTTTTGAACTTCAATTTTGGGAATCTTTGCATCGTTGTGGCATTTCTGATTGCATGGTTAAAAAAAAAAAAGATTGCCGTAATGCGTTCTTCATCCGTGAGTTCAGTCTATAGCACTGCCATCAATTACAATCTCTGCGAACCACGATGACACATGGTGGGGCTGTGTGCTCCAAGAAGCTCCAACGACTTGAATGTCTCATAATTTAAAGAAAAAGAAGAAAAATTAGCCACAGCGCTTGCTGATTTGTGGAATTCGCAGACCATAGAGAGCATAGGACGCACCTAAGGTAGCGCGTGCCTAACGATATTAATTTTTTTTTCGGCTGTTAACTTGTGTTTTTTTGTATATTTCGCCGTTCTCGACACGGGCGTCGACGGACATTGCACCGCTGCTTACGCCCCTGCCGGGGTGAGCTCTTCTGTTTTCACGACACTCTATCGCGCTATAGACGCGTCTATTTAACGCTCATGAAGTCTCGAGAGAACTGTGTCAATTGTTTAGTCAGAGCAACGACGCAGCAATCCCGAAGCGAGAGACGACTGCGCCTCGATCTGGCTGCCCGCGTTCGCTCTGGTAAAATGTGAGCGTCGGACTCTCGAGCAGCGTTAGCTTGCTGATGATGCAGGACGCTGCTTTGTCGTTGAGAATCTTTGCCCTGCGAACGCCGGCGAAAAAGTTCCAGTACTCGGCGTACCCTAGGCAGCAGCGCCTGTCAGCGACCGCCCGCGCAGCATCGCAATCTTTCTGGAGCCTAATGGCAATCTGCGAGCGCCGACGATTTATCGTCGCGACTTGAATTGGAGCATTTTATGCACCCCCGCGAACATGAACTCCCGCGAACATGATCCCCGCGACGGCAAACCGCCGGCGCTCGCATACGGAAGGTTTCGATGCTGTGCGAACGGTTGTTGGAATGATCATGACGCTGCGTAGTGTACGCCGGGAGCTGGAACGACTTCGCCGCCATTCGAAGGGCAAAGGATTCGCGACGACAAAGTAGCGTCTTGCATCTTCAGTAAGCTAACACTGCTCGAGAGTCCCAAGCTTACATTTCCACAGAGCGAGCGTGGCCGGCCAGATCGAGGCGCAGTTGGCTGTCGCGTCGCGATTACACCGTCGTTGCTCTACCTACCCTGATGACATGTGCACCGGCATTCGAAACAGCCCTCTCGAGACTTTATTCGAGTCCAGTAGACGACTTTATAGCGCGATAGACCGTCGTGACAAGAGTAGAGCTCACCTCTGTAGTGGCGTAAGTAGAGGGTTTATGTTCGTTGACGCCGCGTTGAGAACGACGAAATATACACAAAAACATTAAAAATATTTAATACAGCAGGCAGAAAGAAATACAAACATGGCAGGGACACGGACAAAGTAGAAGGCGCGCTAATAAATACATATACTTACAAAATACACTGGAAAAGACAAATAATTAGAGCTAAAAAAACGGAAGATTGACATGACGTCGACGCCGAAATAAGGCAATGCGCAGGTAAAGCAGCCGGCAAAACTGCAATGGTCCTATAGGCAGCTAAGGACGCTATTGTGATCGCGGGCGTATAGCCGCGGCGACGTACGGACCGTTAACCTGGCTTAAAGGAAAATTCTCGCCCCGATCGAGTGCATGAATGACTGTCTTCCACTTTCCTACATCTGCAGTAAAAGAGAAAAGGTCGCGGGCCTATAGCCTAAGCAATATAAAACACCATTGAGCCGGCTAACAAAAATTGAATGGTCACGAGTCTATAGCTCGAGAGACATACATCCCTCTATAGCCGGCTAAAGCACATTGAAAGGTTGGAGGCTATGGCTTTGGTGACATAGACCACTATTGAGTCGGCTAAAGAAAATTCAATGGTCGCGATTCTATAGGTTTAGGGACATACACCACTCTATAGGCGGCTAAAGTACATTGAAAGGTCGGAGGCCTATAGCTTTGGTGACATAAAACACTATAGAGGCGGCTAAAGAAAATTGAATGGTCGCGAGTCTATAGATTTAGGGACATACACCGCTCTATAGCCGGCTAAAGCACATTGAAAGGTCGGAGGCCTATAGCTTTGGTGACATAAAACACTATAGAATCGGCTAAAGAAAATTCAATGATCGCGAGTCTATAGATTTAAGGCTATACACCGCTCTATAGCCGGCTAAAGCACATTCAATAGTCACGAATCTATAGCATCAAGGACATACATATTTCTATAGCTCGCTAAAGGATATTGAATAGTCGCGAGTCTATAGCTGCATAGCCATAAATTATTCTTTAGCCAGCTATAGAAATCAGAATGGTCAAGGTTCTATAGCTTTGAAGACATAGATATTTCTATAGGTGTCTATAGCTTGTTTTATGGTTTCTTATGGCTGACCATAGAGGGCTATAGAAGGTGATAGCTCACCATAGGATTTTCCATAAACGTCCATAGACCATTTTCGTATGGGTCACTCTCTTCTCCGTGGTCACGGGCCGTTTTCTAAGGTTTCGAAGCGACCACCAAATTTAATCAAAGTCGTGGGTCATTGAAGGCACACAGTCAATATTAAAAATAGAAAAAAAAAATATGAAACCCATTTTTTGTGGCTTCCAAAAAGCTGCAAATACGTTGATTAAAAAAAAAAAAAAAAGGTAGCACAGACAACCGGAAGCATTCTGTGCGTTCACTGAAAATTCTCAACATGGCGTCGTTTCGCGTATCGTGGGACTAGCGGATGGCAGCGGACGACGGGCGTTGGACCTCTACTTTAGAACTGTCGTTCACGGTACCGGCGAATTCTGTCTTCCTTCGAAAGAGAAATTTTGGACCGATCAAAAGAACAGATATCCCGTACGACACGCCTGACCAGCAAGCCGATTGCACGAAGACGTGGCCGAGCCGTCGTCCCTTCTCGTTGCTGAAGACATCGCTCGCTCAAACGCCAAGCACGAAGTGCGTACTTCGAGTTGAATGCGAACGCGTACAGTGTCTTTACGAGGTGCGAATTTGGCCTCTGCGTGGTGCTGCCCGACTTCAAGCTGGGAGTGCATGTAATGAAGGGAAATCGGCAGCAAACTTGCGACCAAAGCCAGTCGTTTTCCGACATACAGTCTACCAGACTTGTGCCTATCTCAAATACTCTACTCAAGATACTGTATCTTAAATACTTTTTGGAGTATCTTGGTATCTTGCAAATACCTTTGATGGAGAGTATTTAATACTCTATTTTAATTACAATTCCGAGTATCTTGTACTCATTATCTTAAATACATTCTTGATATTCCGCCATTTTTCGAGTTTTTCGGTAGGAAGTGGCGTGGGCGTGGTACGAGCAAACGTGAACATTCTTTCGAGCAACCGAATCCTGTTGCTAGCTCCGATTAGCTACGACGACTTTAACTGAGCTCGTGAAAATATCGCTTTTTTGCCGACTGTGACTCATATTTCAGCCCAAAGTTCGTACAATGAAGGTTCTCCCCTCGCCTTCCCAAAGGCGCCTTTTGTTTCTATAAAGTTTCCCCCCAAAAAATCCTCAAACAAAAGGTGTGGTTTTACGGAAGTAAAGATGCCACCCTGACCCTGAGGCGCAGGCAGACCGGGAAACGACCAACGAGAACAATGCAGACTTGAGTGTCAAGAAAATAACAAATAGAAGAAAATGAGAAGTGCACACACACAAAAAAGTAGAAGTTTTGTTTCGCTTTTTGTATATTTGACCTTGCTAAGGCAAAACGTTGAGGTTTTTTTTTTTATTTCTTTGTGTTGTCAATCCGGGACTTATTGCTCTCGCGAACACTGTCTGTAAGCGAATATTGATAAGGAGATAACAGTACAGGAAACGAACTAGGAGCTGGATGACTCTCAAAATGCCAACAAAGTGTCCCCCGACGTTGAGTGCTTTTCTGAACGCAACCTACTTAAAGAAGGTGCGACCACTGCCGTGGCTATTTTGTGGGTTCTCTTTGTTATTCATTCACTCATATCCGTGTCCCAAGTTCGTTTATAGTGAACTCCCCGTATAGGGAATATGAATTGTAGTTAAACGATGCGTCTAAGGTGCGCCGCAGGATGTGATATTCAGCGATGTCACTATTGGCGAAGCGCTCTGACCCGTTTGTCACCCCAACACCTCGGTGTTTACCCAGCACAAGGCCTGTGCACATGCCCACAGGCCTTGTGGGCATGTTCGTGTAGTCTTTTTTAATAGAGCGTGAGGCACAGTAATGAAAAAATACAAACAATTAGTGAAGTGACGTTAAGTGCCGGATCTCCTCCGAAAGCAGTCGTCAGGGGATGCGAACTTGACCCACTTGGGCTTTTGTGCTGAGCTGGGCACTGTGCATGCTGCATTGTTCATGCAGGTCGGAGTGGTAACAAAGGAGCTCCTCTTTCCCCTCACCGGAGAACACGAACTCCAGCCGAACGCTGACGCCGCGTTCGGTTAAGTCAGCTGAGCACAGAGCCATTGTATTTGTTGTCCCCATCCATCTAGTTCTAAAGTTAACCGCTTGGGGCGCCACGGTCTGATCTCCTCCCCAATAGCTAAAGCGACCTCTTTCTTGTTGTGCCAGAAATGTTTTGTAACATCTATCAGTGATATTGCCACGCGCGTTGCCCAACGAGCGCATGGCCGAATGGTTACTGCGCTTGGCTCTCTTGCGGACGCTCTCGCGAGGAGGCTCCGGGTTCGATACCAGAAAGCCGACTTCTCTTTTATTTATTCGTTCAACTTTACATTCTGGTAAGTTCGAGAATTCTGTCGTCTGATCGAGTTAGGAATGTTCTACGCGTCGAACGTTCTACGCCGAATGTTCCAGAAACCCACGCGGGTACAAAAGGTGCTCCGAGTGGCGGTCCGGAGTCAGTCTCGCTCCAGCGGTCGATCTTGCTGTTTGCCGACATCGACGCCTGCGACGCTAGCCTTTTTCTATTTTGTTTTGGGAACAAGTTCGCCCCCTTAAACGTTTAGTTTCTTTATTTATTCGCCGCCTCATCATTTATCATTCGTGACAATATTTTGCTCTTTATAGTCGGACTGCATAAAATAGCCCAACGATACTTTTTTCCCCCGTTTTGTGTTGTTGCGTGCTAATAAACCATTCTGGTAACCCAGATTTGCGTAGCTGCATAATTGTCGTTGTCAATGACGTCGATACAAATTAAGCAATGCGGAAGTATCTTCAAAAGTAACTGAAATACATTTCTAAGTATTTGTACTCTACTCAAGATACTTTACAGTGAAAGTAACTTGAGTAGTATTTTAAATACTTTATGAAGCAGGTATTTAGTAACTTAACTTAAATACTTTTATCGAGTATTTTGTCCAACACTGCAGTCTACATGCTCCATTAGTACGCACGGAAGAGTCAGTGGAAAGACGTCCAATTCACACGCAGCGGGTACGGGTTCGATCCCTCTTGTGGGTGTACCTTTTTCTTTTTTTTCGGTCAAGCATTTTGCGATGTTTATAGTTCTTTTTTTCTAACAATTATCACTGAAAAAAAAAAAAAAAAACAATTGTTGTGGACGATACGTCGCTGAACTAAGTGGTATGGTATTTCATTTTTGACGCCTGCGAACTCAATGTAGTCACTTTCCACAAAATGCAAGGAGCATATGAATCGGGAAGCGTCCGCTTTCCGAGCTTCGCGTAACTGTTCTACAGGAATTGCAGCCAGTCATTGATCCCGACCCGTTGATCTTTCGGAAACTTGTGCACTCTGCCGCACAATGCCACCTTCAGATGCAGGACATGTGAGGCAACTCTTCACGCTACATCTTGGGAGTATTCTTTTCGGAGCCGATCACGGGAATTCACCACACTACGGCACTCGGGCACTCACTACTAATTTCCAACACTTGAAATGTACAAAACAACTCATCTTGAAGTACAGAACAGCGAGCGGGACAAACATAACTGCAAAATAATCGCACGGCGAACGAACGCATTTCGTCTGGTACATGCGGAGAAAAAAAAAAAAAAACAAAAAAAAAAACCCGCACGGTCGGGTGTAGCCACGTGACTTCCGCCAGTCTCACTATCCTCTCCACTTCCCCGTGTGGTGCGGGAGTTTCGGTTTCGCTTTCGAGCAGTTGCGTTTTTTGACTTTATTTAAAAAATACGTGACTCTGTAGCAAAATATTAATTGGGTAGTATTCCGACACCATAATGAATCGCCTGACAAAAAAGGAAAAAAAAATTTTTGGGGGTGTCAGTGTCCCTTTAACGACCTGCGACGGCGTTGTCCGTTTGCGTGTGGCTCGCACCGGGGTGCAAACACCCTCGTTGTCTTTAGCAATTCCAAGGCCGAACGTTGGCAGTATATTCCTTAGCGAAAACTATGTTACTTTAAGTATACTTTACGCTATTTTAAGATACTAAATTCCCAGGAAGAATACTAAAATCGTCCTTATAGGATGCTAGCCAGAAGTAGGCTTCTAGTATTAGTGTCATTTCTTAGTATGCATGAAGTAAATAGGTTTTATATTGTAGGTATTATTTTAACAGGTACAATACTTTTATTACTCGTTTTTCTTCAGCGTGATAGTTTGTAATTATTTTTTTCTTCTAATAAGAGTATGTTTAAAGCTTCAAAGGGGCCCTGCAATGACTTTTTTACTGGTTTTTAATTTGCACCGAACCTGAGCGCACTGAACGTAGTAACTTAATGAAACTTTTCTTTTCTCAAATTTCGCTTTATTTTAAAAGTTATAGGCAAATTAGAATTACAAAAACAAGCAAAAAATGACCTCCTTCATGACGTCGTAGGTCCTGGCTTGAGTGGCCGTGAACTAGAGGAGGGGTAGTGGGCTCATCGAGCGTTCACGGCTGCCGCACTCCGTGTCGACGGCTCGAGAGGGCGCCACTAAGGCATGTGTTGGATAGGATGTATGAAGCGGGCGGCCAGGGCGGCTCGCATTGCATTTTCTGCGCGATTAAAGACTAATTCGTCATAACACTTCATTGTCCATAAACGACAACAAACACGGGGTAAAGATCAGTTCAGAACGGGAGCTACTTCGCGCTGCCATACCGCCAAATGGCCAAATCGCCGACCAAGCCCGCCCCGAAGGCCTTCGGAACGCTCGGAACCAGTCGGATCCTCGAGCCGGTATACGATCGCAGCGCCGCCGCGTACATCCGGGATTTTTTTACGCTCGCCGTTTGTCGCGGCCTCATCCCACTAGCGCTTTCTAGTATGCGCCGTTTTTTCCGCCGCTTGGTGGCGGGTATGTCGACGGGTCATTTCTTGTTTCCGTACTTTATAAACTGCATTTGTTTCTTTTCTGATCTAAAATACTGAACAAAAACTAGTTTCATACATAATTGAAACGGTTCGCGACACTTATATTTTGTATCTCGACTAAAAAAAAAAGCTTTTAGCGTCTCTGACCAGTAGTCAGCCCAGGACCAAACACGTCACATTTCGCGCGCTTTCGGCAACGCGGGTCGCCCTCGTAGGCGGAGGAGGTTTCCGCGTCGTCCGGTTAAACTATGACGCACTGATATTTAGTTACTCTCTCCATGCCCGCTGGCTTTCCCGAATCCCAAGAGACGTGGAAACCGCAAAAAAGGCAGACGCTTAAATATGATTGCAGGGCCCCTTTAAGTGCATCTGTGATATTTGTAAGCCAGTAAAAGTATTGTTTTTTTGTTCCATCGTAAGTGTGCTTGTTGTAGGCAACATGGGTTCGTTCTATTGAAAAATGTTTGTTTAATAAAAAGTTCTTACTTTAATTTGTCATCACTAGCTCTTCGTCTACATTAAAGCTTGTAACAGTGCCTTTTAGTTTCGATAAGACCGCTGCAATTGCTAAATCAATATAACTTCTACATATCCTATCTGGAATTGGCCAGGAATAAATTCGTGAAATGCTTTAAAAGTTTTACTAAGAGTACCCCCGATTATATTCGGAAGCCTGCTTCCAAGTTTAATCCGGGGTACACTTTATAATACTAAAGGCCTGCATAAAAGCATACTAAAATGCTGATCAGAAGTGTACTGAAAGAATGCCTAAATGCATACTAAAACGCCGCTTACAAGTATGCTAGAAGATGTATCCTAAAAGGATGGCGAAATGTTACTTTTGAAGTGCGTCAGAAGTATGCTAAAAACCGGCCAATTTAGAGCATCAAGCATACTTTTGGAAGTGAAAATAAAGTAGACTCTAAGTGCCCCGGAAGGGTATTAATGGTCATTATAAAGAAAATATTTATAATTTGAGACATTCAAACTCGTGCGTAGAAAGCATTTGATAAGAAGATGAGCAACGCTGGGACGATGCACTTCAACTTTCGTTAATTTTAGCTGTCCCTTTTATTGAGTTATAGCCTATACATTAATGTTCGAGAGTAAGTTCTCGAATATTGCAGCGGGATATGCAGCATCCAGCGCTTTCTTCCCGTTACGTGAGGATATTATAGTTTATGTATTGGATTTGAAGCCTGTAAAGTCAAAAGACATTTGGTCGGTTCGTAGTTCAATTACTGATTGGTCCCAGGCGTGGATCGGTGTAATGTATACACAATTTAAAGTTGCTTCACCAATTATACTCACATAACTAAATAATTAATATAACCACTAGTAGTACTTATGCTATGAAACAAAGGTAATATCTACACATGCACACATATGCAAGCCACACCAAAGTGCACCACAACACATAGATGGACATGCCCAAATCTACTCCTATACATAAATATACACTTATATACAACATCTACACTTATGCTCACACAGGTATATCCATATAGCAGAACAGTTTGCGAAAAGGCATTTAAAGAAATACGAGGAACAGTACGGCAGCGCTCGGTTCTAACTGTTCCCCTTTTTTGTTGTAGTGCGCAGGGGAGTGGACAATGGCGGTAATAAAAAAAAGGCTGATAAACATGTTTATACTTGTAGTTAATGGCCAACATGACAGTAAAAAGAGAAGCTACAGAAACGTCTGTTACATGACAAGTAAACACGGTATAAGTATGACCACGAACTAAATGCACAAGGCATGAACAGGTCTACAAAGCCGAACATCACCATTTCTTGTGGATTCACGTTAGGTTTCTGATGGCGGTAGCGAATTTCCAGCAGGAAGCACACATAAAACAAAACAAAAAAGATCTCTCGTCATGAAGTACGTAACCAGAAACGAAGACAGATGTTCTTCCTGGACAATTATAGATGACAAACGACGTGGTCCATTGGACGATGTTGACGACATACGGCTGGGATTAAGCCGGGGGGGGTGCGTCCCTCAAACGATAAAAGATGAACGCTCCCAAGGGCAGACTGGCGAGAGGCGCATTCTTTCGCCGACGTCTCTATTCGTGCGAGCGGAAAGACAACACTGCACATTAATGATGGTATGACGTCATCATGGTAGAGTTCCACCGGCTCGCCGGTCAAATATACTTCGTTTCAGCTGAAGTCCAGACGCTGCCGACGCTACGAGCTAAAGGGACCAATAGAGCGGCGTCAAAAGAGCAAGTCACTGGGTCTTTACTGTTCATGATTGGTTCAGCGATGATAGAACACGTACATAAACATGACGAACACCATGATGGTGCACTTTTGACGCAGTATGCATGATTGGTCGTAGCGGCTTGTATGCGTCGGTTCGGCCTGGACTAAAGGTGAAACGGACTACAGCTGTCTTTTTGTTTACAAAGCAATCTTGCTTACAAGATGAGTTTTTTGTTTTCACTGAGTTACAAGTCGTTTTCTATTTAACTTTCTCTTCCAACCACCGGAATCATCTGCTCTCGAATAGTAAAAAAATAAATAAAAATAAAACGAGAACCATAGCCCAATTTACACAAGCGGAAAGCTATCTAGCACACACGCGGCTCATTTTAGGCGAGTTCATTTATACAGCCGCTCGATACACGCTTTGTGACGAGATACCGACCAATTACTTAGAACAGCCTGGCCCGCTATTCAAGTGCTATATTTAATACGCAGAGAGGACTCCACGATGGCTCTGATTTCGGTGTACTCAAATTAGCGGCCCGGAGCCCCACAAAGGAATTTATTACAGCGGCCAGTCAAGCATGGAGGGCCTCCTTCAAGAGAGGAAGGTAAACCGGCCCGAAGCGGTTCCTTCCATTGTCCGCTAGCTTCGCTCGGTACATTGTTAGCACGAGGCCCCTTTTGTACAGGCCCGCTAACACGTGAGCTCACTTCGTCGACGGTTCTCTTCAGTTTTGTTCAAAGTTTCTCCATAACGAGTGTCCTCTATGTCAAGTCCTCTCGGAACGACGTTCTAAAAAAAAAAAAAAAAGACAGCACTAAAAAAAAAAAACCTATTTAATTTTAAGTTGGCTTGTTCACAATACTAAAACCTACTTCCGCGTTTTGGTTCTAGAAGTATAGCAGATGTCAATGACGAATATTTTCGTTCCTTGCTTCGACATCATTAGTTATCGCCAATCCCTAAACATGGTATTCAAGAAATATAAAGCAGTACCATATTTCCTGGGCTTTTAACGTAAATAAATATAGGAACAGAACCGAAACATTCAAGTTCGTGCTGCCAATTTTTTTTTTCTTTCTAATTTTGAAAGCAGCAGCAATGACGGGTGCTAACATTCAGCACACACACACCTTTCAGAGTGCGAAGTTTTATATTAAAACACTAGAATGTTTTGTTTCAGAACAAATATAATAAAATTGTCGAAGCGGAACTAACTATAATGCAATTTCTAGCTCCGAATGCGTTACGGGTACAAATAAAATGCGCTCAGCTATTGTTGGGCAATACAAACCAACGAGGGTTCTGTTGAGCGAGGCTCGAAAACGCCTCAGGCAATTTCATACTGGCCTTATTTTTGAGAGGGAGCAATGGGATCCTGTTAACCGGGCGAGTGTGTAGAGGCAAGTTTTCTGCAGATGTGAGAGCGAAAAACCAGAGAAATACTACTTCGGCGGCGTGCGGACTATGCACGTCGTGTGTAGTCCGCACTCAGCGCCGAATCCGAACGTAAAAAAAAAACACAAAAAAACAATTATCATGCAGAATACATTTTGACAAATGCCTTCTGTATTAGCTCACAAAGACGCTCGTATCATACATAAATCGACGTTAATATACTCTGTTATTTACAAAATTCGTACGTCTTATCAAAGCGACCTATCTAGAAAACAACAACAGATGATTGAAGATAATTGAGACGTTTTTCGTGTTGTCCCCTTTTTCGTCCGTCGTCTCCGGTTTTTCAAAAATGTGTAACATCAACCAAGCTCGCCTGCCTACTCACTTTATCTTAAAACAACAGATGCTTGTATAGTCCGCACCTGTAGATAGTCCCGGTAAAATTTCAACTTTTAAACATGTATCGTCCGCGGAGTAGAGTCCGGGAAGTACGGTATTCAAGACGCAAATACAGTATTGTTCATCAGCTGCTGCCACGTTAGGAGCAACCAACGTTACTAAACCACTCAGTTGGGAAACTCGCCCTTGAAACCTGGGCCGCTGGCGTCCACCGAGACCGAGCTATATATTGTTACGTTTTTAATTTACAAGAGGACGTCCACAGCCAAATCAGCTGCAATTAGAAGTGTGTCACGCGCCGTCTGCACGCGTTTCGTCTTTGTCCTCGGTGGGTTCCAGCACGCGCCTCGGCAGCACCGCTACACTATTTCCCCTCCGAGGTTTTAATTTTTTTTTTGTGATGTTTCATCCTAGGCTGGTTCATTCTGCTAAACAACCTCGCCACGTTCCATTAGAGATAGAAAGTTCTTTTTGCAGGTGTCGTTGGCGATTCTCATCGCGACAGTTCCTCCGCAACACCAAAATCCAGCACATTGGCGCTTTTTGAAGTTGATGCCCGGAGACTTGTCACTTGGCCGCCACTAGCTTCTGCTTTCGTCACCCCTGGTGACATGTCTGAACAGAACTCTGATGCCGGCACATATCATATCGGTTCAAAGCATCACTGCACATTTGCGCATTTTGAAAACGAACACCGAAAATAACATGTGCCGGTAAGGCCAAAGTCCAGAACATAGAACGTTATGTTAACGTTGCTGCTCACGACCTCATCCGGCGAATGTCCAGGGGGGCTATGTTGCACGTTTTGGACTCCCAGGAAACTAGAGAGAAGGAAGTGACGTAGGTTTGAATGAACGTATCTTAGCAGATACCGTCATCAGCGACTCCACCAATCAACATTCAAAGAGCGTTGTTGACGTCACTTCCTTCTCCCTAGTCTCCTGGGAGTCCAAAATGTGCAACATAGTCCCCCAGAACGACAGTCAGAAAAACATTCAAGTCCAGCGCGCATTTACGCGCCTTGATGCCTTGAAGCTTTGGAATGCAAATGTGGCCATAGGCCAACGCAGGATCTTCATTGCACGGCCACAGAATAGTTATGGGGAACATGGCGAAGTGGTAACTTGTTCGTGGCGGTTCCGGCATGAAGATTTGCGGCGTCAGGCAATCCAGCCGCCAGCCATTGGCTCCATGAGACGCCGGCGCTGACCACATTGCAGAGGATGTTCTTCCCGAGAGAAGCTTTCCGGCTAACTTGAGGCGCCATTCCAGAAACCCCACTTCTGACACCAAATGTTACGTTTTTAATTTACAAGAGGACGTCCATAACCAAATTAGACCAGATTAGAAGTGTGTCACGCGCCGTCTGCACGCGTTTCGTCTTTGTCCTCGGTGGGTTCCAGCACGCGCCTCGGCAGCACCGCTACAATACGATAACAGCGCCACTCTTTAGCGACGAGTTGAAACATGAAAGTTGCTTTATACGGCTAAATTGTTTATTGAAGACCATTCCTCAATACATTCGCTTTTTTCCTACGGAAAGCTTAAACCGAGAACACTTGCCAGCACGGCAGAGACCCAAAAATATGCAGCAAGCACGTTCAAAGACAAAAATAGAGCGAATAAGAAAGAGAAACACACAGAGGGGAAATGGCAAGCCATCACAATACAACATTATACAATTTTTTAAGAAAAGTATAACACTTAACAATCGAAAATAACAGCAAGAAACAAACACTGACGGAGTGCAACTACCCCAGTGCTACCTGCGATGGCCCCAGTGTAACTCACAAAGGTCACAATGGTTCATCACAATACAACACTATACAAGGTTTTCAAAAAAAAAAAAAGAGAAAGGTAACGCTAAACTTATTAAGAGAACAGCAAAAGGAATAAACACAACAGCTCAACTGCTCACAGCGGTACGTCGGATGCCACGAAGTTAGCAGTACGCAACACATGAAACTAGGGGGTGCGCCGCCATGCTCGCTGCGTCCCCCGCATAAAATGATTAGTAGCAGCGTTGTGTACCTTTTGCCACAGGCAGGCCTATAGGTATGACGTGTCTCGACGCGAAAGGCCCAGCGAGACCAAAAAATCAGCTGATTTTGGGGACACGTACGATACCCCTTTCGGTAGCTGCAACTCTCCGTACCGAGTAATTTCTTTTGATCGCCTCAATGAATTAAGGCATCGAGTACTTCCGAACCTTTTCGGCATATAGTGAGTTCAGGGACTTGTATTCGCCAATCACTTGAGCGTCCACAATCATTGCTTGCTCCCCCTGAACTAACACCTTGTCTGGCTTTAGAGTCTCATTGCCAAACCTGACCCTTGGTTCTTCGGTTACCTGAAAGGACTTTGAATGTAACTTCGACATAAGCCAGGAGACCATACAGTTGTGTCTTTTGAGGCGTGCTGAGTAGGTGCGGGGACCTATCTGGACAGTGTGAGTGTGGGTTTCCGGAGCCGCACACCCAGCTCGACATCTACGGGCTTTGTTTTGCCCCCGGGCACATCTAGTCTTAGTCGGGAGTGCATGGATCCTGAGTTTGGTCAGGTCCACATACTCCCTTCCAGACAAGAATTTCGGGGGGTCTCTGATCCACAGTGCTTTTGCCGCAGTGCTTGCTTCACGCAAACTACGACCATCCACCATGCCCACGAGCCCATGGTATATCCACACAATAAAAGGAAACATTAACGGCCGGGTCATGGGGCACCTTACAATGTGTACTTACATCTCGACCATGTTGAATTAACCTGAAACTGGGGTAGAGAAGAAACATCAAAACGTAGAAGGGACAGAAAAATAGACAGGACGACGTCTCAAACAGAAAAATAGACAGGACGACGTCTCAATTCAGCATGGTTAAAGTTGAATTCAACATTCAACGTCTCAATTCAACATGGTTAATGTTAAATATTAACCAAGTTGAATCAGTTCAGCATGTTAATTCAACATGGTTAATATTCACCAGCTCGCCTGCACCCCTACGATTTTTTTACATCTCGAAACTATGCCGAAATGCCGAACAGGTGGAAAGCTCGAACACAGACGCCATTGGCCAGCCTACGTTTTGACATCCCCTGTGACTAAATTTCAGAACGTGAAAGGGCACTTTTTAAACCTGTAGCAGACGAAATACTCGGTGAGCGCGGGTGGCGCGGACGACCAACGGCGCAGCGGAGTGATACAAAAGTGCAGGCGAGATCGCGTGACCTATTGCCGGCGTGTGATTCGCTCCGCCCACACGTAGCTTTGGCTGCGCTCGAACCAAAGCTGAAACGAAGTATAGTTCTTGTCTGGAGAGTGCGCTGATGATACTGGTGTGCGTTACACTATCAAACGCCTCCGCACTTCTATGTTCGCTAGGAACAGACTACGTCCCTTCTTGCGTGACGTCTTGAGGAGCGTGCTCAGGAGCAAGATATTTTTGAAACATCCATCCGTTGCCTTAAATGCTCTTTGTTCTGTCTGGAGCACCAACACCCGCCAGCAGTCGTTGGTCCAATATCTTGTGGAAAACCCTCATAAAGAGGGAGCCTATCGTGATAGGACGAAAGTCCCCCGGATCTGTGGCATTATCATTTTTTGGTATAAATACCGTACGGGCCACAGTTAGATTAATTGGGACTCGTTCCCACCACAAGAAGAGGTTGTACAGTTTGGCCAGGAATGTCAGTGGTAGCGCCTTAGGTTCCTTCAATGTAAGGCCATCAGGGCCTGGGGCCTTGGCATGTCCGGGCAGAGCATCTTTTACTTCTGCCGTCGTTACGGGTTGCACTGTAATATTGTGTATCTCGGTGGCAGGCCCTCCATTCTTTGAGCTCTTAGTCTCCCCTTCATTCATGATATCATACCAGCAGTTCAACAGTGCACCCGCATCCACCTTACTTTCTTTCTGTCCACCAAGGATTCGACTAGCACAGACCTTCCTGTTCTTACTGTAAAGATCCTGCAGCTCTCTGTATTCTTTTCTACGGGCCTGCCGATTGCTGAGTTTTTCAGGAGATCTGTCACTGATACCACTTTGCGTCGTTTCTTGGCCCCTCATCAGCACTCGGTCAAGCTCTGTGGCAAATGGGTTTCCTTTTAGTGCTACTCTGATAACCTGGTTGATTTCCGTTTTTTTTTTTATGTGCCCGAAGCCTGGTTGTTGCGCAGTCACTCTTCGAGCTCTTGTTTTCCAGCAGAACAAGCTCATATCCTCTGTGGCATCCCTTGAGAATGATACGTTTCGTTGATCCTGTAGATCATTTGTACTCTTTTTGAGTTGGTTGTGATCCGATGGATGACGACCCGATGAATCATCTGGTAACTCTTTGGGCTGTTCGTCAACAGTGACCAGATCCTGCTTCTCACTTCCAATTATTCTATCTCCCGTTATAGAGAACAGCGTATTGCCCACCGGGCGATCCCTTCTCCTGGCTGTTGCTGCTGGCCTTTCTATCGGGGAAAAGCCGCCGGCTCTGTCACGACCAACAAGCCTTTCGACCAACTCTCTATGTGCCACTTTACGTCTCTGTTTCTTCACTGCCTCTTTGCTCCTGTTTGTATGCCGTTTATAAAGGTAACCACATATATCTTTCGCTTTCACACTCTTCAGGATGGCATCCGCTTCAGATCTTGCTAAGAAGTAGGTTTCCTCAGCCGACCAGTGAGGATTTTTTTCTTTCTTAAGCACAACTTCATTATTCAAATCTACCATATCACACTTTCTTCGATGGCATGCCAACCCTCTTCGTTTAAAGGGCTTGCCGCATTTAGGGCACTCTACCATGTCGGCATCAGGGGCATCCATATTGATCCAACATGAAGTGAAGCAAGTATTGTCGGAAACTCTAACCCCTGTCTACACACTTAGGACACCACTCGGGCCATTCTAACAACAGCCTCACCCAAAAATACCACAGCCCGTTCCTACATTCTTCACTTACATACACACTACATACAGAGCAACAAAGTACACTTAGATATTACAAGTTCATATAGTGAGACAATAAAAAAAGCAAGTTTTACAAGTTGGGTGTCCTGCCTCACTGCCCACAGGTCTAACAGGTACTGCACTAACGCCCGGATCAAAACAATGTGTCCTCAAGTAAACAACAGTTCATATAGCGAGATGGCGCCACCGACCCTTCCGTGACTCGACGGAACCAGTAAATGCAGCCGTGCAGTTTACGGAGTGGCCGCTGCGGGAGAAATGGCAGCGTTGCGATCGCCATTAGCTCGGTGCTGGGATAAGGATCGGCGCCATTTTTCCAGAGCAGGCTCTATGGCAGTTTCCCAACTGAGGGGTTCTAGTAACGTTGGGAGCAACGCATACCAGAACAGCCTCATATTTATAGGCCGTACAAGTACCCCAACGCTGTTCTTTTGCCGTGGGTAGATGGTGTTATACATACGTTGAAAGATAGAACGTTCGGGGCTCAAGGGGAGGTGTTCTGCACTTCCTAACCTTGTAGTGCGTGTAGGCACGCGCAGAATCGTCCCAAAGAATTTTTTCTTAAACTCACATCCTAAAAAAAAAAAAAAACTATACTTACGAATAGGATTTGAACATAACAATTATTCAATCAACGCGCAAACTTTACCTCTGAATACAAAGGAAATAAATCCCAGGACGTCACGTCTAAAACTGACAGCAGGAACATTTAATCTAATGGAAGTGCGTGGACGCAGCAGTGCTCACGGATTGTGTTTCCCACAAAAGCGTGGACGTCAGTTTTTGCCCTGAGCCGGCTTTCGGTATCTTCCTCACGTTCACTTGCGGAATGAATTTACTTCATAAAAAAAGAGATATAAAACAGAGCGGGCTGTACGAGTACTTTCTGACAGTACGCAGGTCCTTTAATGACGATATCGAGTATGGTGACCAAGGTAATTAAAGCGTACAACCCTTCAATGTACAAGATATCCCCCTAAAACAACAACAACAAAACAAAAAGGAAAAGAAAGAAAAGAGTGTCTTGCTTCTTGCAAAAGAAAACCACGCATCGTCGCATGCTCAGTTTTCGTCGATTTGTAGCGCTAGTTGTTGGAACCACATACCATAGTTTTATTATTCAAAAGTTACAAGCGATTTACGGAAATTCCGGCAAATGGGTTGCCGGCAAGGCCCACGAATACACGGGGCTTAATGACGCTAACTACCGAGAACGTAGCCAATTTTTTTATTCAAAAGTTAAGAAAAGTGAGTTAGAACTTCTGAAAAAAATTACACCATCTTCCCGAGGGGAACCATGGGGTGATGCGGAGCATCGCGGATCGTTATTAACGGTGTTATTAACGGTGTTAGTAACGTTGTTAGTAACGTTGTTAACTTGCGTGTTATTACGTTGTTAACTTGCGTTGGTTACCACACATCGCGTGAACGTTGTTGGAAACTCCGCGATGCTCCGCATCACCCCATGGTTCCCCTTGGGAAGATGGTGTAATTTTTTTGTCTTCAGTGGACGTAGCGTGGCTGTTAGTTTGTGGGGTGGTGCTGACGCTTGCTTGCGCCAACCCACTAACTGACGGGACTGTTGCTTCCATCACACTTCATCGGAAGAACGGAGTGAAGTGGAGTCAACAGCGCTGAACTGAACGCGCGCAGCGCGCTACCGCTGCTTATATTCACACTTGAAGGAGAGGAGACTAGAGGAGGAGAGTTGCGCATGCGCGCGCGGTGTGAGTAGAAGCGAACGCACGCGAAGTGCACGCAGCTGGTAGAGAGAGAGAGAGCGGAGAGAGTAACGCGCAGCTGTTGGAGAGAGGGAAGGAGGAGAGTTGCGCATGCGTAGTGTGAGTGCGGACTACGACGCCGCGGGACATAGACCCGAGCAAGAGATGCTCCGCATCTAAAAGATAACGGTTAGTTCTGGCACTTCAGCATTTGGCCCACACCACTAGCACTGCATTTGAGATTTGGTGATGCGTACTTAAATTTTGCGGTAAAAAAAAAAAACAAAAAAAAAAACACTAATTTTTTAAAGGGACACGCTGTGGAAGCAAAATTAATACTGATATATTAAACATTGTTTGTCGCAATAGGCTTCGGAGGCTACTACAAACGAACACTTGGAGACTTGTAACCGGACTCGTAGGAAAAATAAAAGAGAAACTTTCGTCGTAGTTCGTCCTCAAAATAAGCGCGGCGAGTATTGTAACTTAGCTTTATTGATAACATAAATGAATAAAGTAATAAATCGGTGTTTGGGGAAAGTAGCAAAACGCGCAAATACATTGTGGTTTCGAACAGTTTCTTAGTGTAAGCAAATTCTTTACACAACGCTCATTGAAAGTTACTTCGAAAAGAAAATATCGCAAAATTTCTGCCTGGAAATAAAAAAAAAGAAAAGAAAAGAAAATCGCGAAAATGAAGCAACAACAAAGGAGCCTTGGGAGAGCTCACTTGCTGCATATTTCTATCCACTGTCTTCCGTATTGCTTCTAACCCTTGGCATTTTCCCCAGTCACAAAGAAAATCGAGGTTCGCGAAAGAAAAAAAAAAGAAGAAAGAAATACACGATAGAGGTTACAAACACGAGCGTCGCACCTTTTACTGAAAGCAGAAAGTGGCAGGAGAGAAGAACATTTTAGGCAGAAACTTCAATCCGGCCGTTCAAATAAATCAGATTCGTTGGTTTCTCGATGTTTCTCCGTCTTGAACGTACGTTCGCTTAGGCTACGTGACAGCTACAGATTTAGAGCTCGGCACGGGAATAAAACCCACAAAAAAACTCTCGCCCACGCAAAAAGGTGCACTTGTGTCGAAGGAGCCCACGAGATGCATCTACAAGTCCGAACGCACAAAAACTGAGAACAACGTAAATAGTGTCTTCAGCGAAACAAAGGATGCATGAGTTGGGTGCCTATATTTTCTTCTTATTATTATTATTCGAAACAAAATAAATCGCTTTTAGTTTGTTATGCAAGGGGTACGTTCTTTCCCTATAAATGCGGACAGCCGATGTACATCCATGAACATCATACCTTAACACAGATCATTACCATAAACGTCTTAAGTATCGTGACGCAAATGTATTGAATTCCTACGATGCATTGTGCTTGTTTGTTTAGAAACCAATATAAAAAACTCCGAACTCATGGATTCCTTTCTCATTCCACGTAGATGCTTGTTTATACTCAGTCATCTAGAACAACAGGGGCCCGAGGCAGTTGTCCGATGGGAATGTAGACGTCCGGATTGGTCCGCATCCTCTGGTGTCCCCAGGGCCCAGGTTCCACGCAGCCTCGAAGATCAACATCTCGCCTACGCGTGGTCCCATTCATGTTGCGTTCTTCGCGAAACAGCATTAAGAAATAGCCCGATGCACATGGAATTCCATCGAATTCACGTGCGTCATTCACTTCCAGTTCGAGTGACACAAATAATCTTTCCTTTGTTTGCCTTTTCAACATATACGCTTACGTGCTGATGCTTTCTAGCTACTGGGCGCTCGTGACTCCCATCAGACGACTCGGGCAACAAGAAGAAATCTGTGCTTCGCTTCAGCTGATGATGAGGCGCAGAGGACGTAACGAGCCGTCGGAGCCAATCCCTTGCCATGTGAGCGTCACGTGATCTTCGGGAGGGACGCGGCAACGCGCGGTACGTGTTATCAAGTGATGCATTCAAGGCGCTGGATTCTCCGGGCTGGATCCATGTGTGCGCAGTGGTTCATCTTTAGGTGAAAATGAGTATTATTTCTTCTCATTGGCAACATGCTCATGTGTGGGTTTCCGTCTAAGTGTGATGAACATCGAGTCCGGTGCACTTTGAGCCACTTGGCAAATATTTGATAAGCAGCACGCAGATTGCGCGGTAATTGTTTCGGTTATACGAGACGACTGTTTGTTAACGTCTAGTGTTCTTCGAAATAATAACTAGGGCTAGGCGCCGATTACAAATTTTAACCCGATTAATCGCCACACTTTAGTCGATTAATTAATCGATTAATCGGTTTCGCTCATTCACACGCATATCTAAAAGAAGTAAAAAGTACACTTTTGTTTTGCCTTTGCTGAGTATATGATAAACGGTGCAATATAAAATTTCGGATCTTAAATCAACTCTGATGTGTATTTGAAAACAGTCAAAAGACACACACACTCACAGATGATTACTTCAGCCGCAGAAGCCAAGAGGTTCGTTGATATTCTCCGGCAATAGTGAACTTCCTTGTTTGTTCACAAGTTTCTGCTGCGCTAAATGGGCACTGGCATGGCGCTGAGGTTGCTGGGACACGCATAATCTTCACAACGTGTTTGGAGTTACAAATCTCGCCCCTACAGTTTACTTGAGGCCAAAATTTAACCTAAAGTTTACCTTCATACAGGTGTACTCGTCGGCGTCTGCGTGGTGAAAACGTCGAAATTTTACGTTTTTTCCTATTCAAAATTTAACCAATTAACTGGTTAGAAGATTAATCGCGATTAAAGCATTAATCGATGAATCGGTAGGTCAATCAATTAATTGCTCATCCCTAATTTAATAACCATATCAGAGCCACAACTCGGACATTGTTTACTGCTGTAAGGAATGAAAGAAGGGTCTTTGATCTTTCACCATAATTTATTTCAAGCAAACTCCGCTCCAGCAAGCATCGGTTGGAGAAGGGGCGACAGAAAAGTAAAAGAAGTAAAACTCCACAAATGTTTAAACGCTTCCCGACAGAGCAAAGCAATATTCCATGAGCTTCCTAACACCGAATCAAATGCCGAGGAAGTCGCACTTTTGAATCCATGACGATCGGCAGTTGCGTTTGCTCTGTACAAACACCAAGATGGCGGCACCCAGAGCAATAATTGGGGACAGAGTGCCGACCCTATAAGCATAGCTCATTTAGTGGCGAGGTCCACACTTCTGCGCGGCGAGGTCCACACTTCTGCACGTCCAGACGTGTGGACCTCGTCGAAAAGGTCCACACTTCTGCGCGACGAGTCAAAAGCAACAAGAAGCAACCGTTTCCCACCCGTGAACTGTACCAAGGAGTTCTCTTGTTATTGAACTGAGAACATTTTAATCCGGATAAACAAGCATATAAACAAAAAATGAAAGCCGTTTACAACTCCCTGTAGCGCCGAATTAGAGCACAGCTCTTGAGGAGGAGGGGAAGGCACGGGGGCGGGGGGGTCACGTGACCTGAGGGGGGGGGGGTCACGTGGCCTGGGGGTCACGTGACCTCGAGGAGAGAGAGAGAGAGGGGGGGGGGCGGAGAAAATTTCCCGCTAAATCTAGCGGAAAATTTTCTGCTAGATTTAACGGGGAAACTTTTCCGCTAGATTTAGCGGCGAAAATTTTCTGCGAGATTTAGCGGGGAAAGATTTAGCGGGAACATTTTCCCCCTAAATTTAGCGGAGAAAATTTTCCGCTAAATTTAGCGGGGAAAATTTTCCGCAAGACTTAGCGGGAAAATGTTTCCGCTAAATTTAGCGGGGAAATTTACCCATGATGCGCCGTGCGGTTACGCCGACGGCGACGGCGACGGCGACGGCGACGCCGCTCAAGCCGGAAACGGGCGCCTAAGAGCTGCGCTCTAAAAAGGAGGCGAAATCGTAGTTGCCAATATCAGTGGCGTAGCCAGGAATGGGATGTCCATGACTCGGGGTGCTGAGGAGGGGGGGGGGGTCAAAATGCATGTGTATATTAATATAGGTCGGCTGGATTTCGGGGGGGGGGGGGGGGGGGAAGCTGCAGCCCCGTTATCCCCCCCCCCCCCGGCTTCGCCCCTGGCCAATGTGGCCATGAAAGAATTCAGCAAGAGGCATTCAAGCTAAGAGGAGACACATTGTGAGCTATATAGTCACTGACAATTTAAGAAACGCGGGTGATGGCCAGTTCCCTGCATCTTAGGATCGCAGCCAATGTTATTGCGGCATTAGACGCTAAGAGTGCGGAAGGACGAAATCCAAGGCAAGGAGCGCGAGCGAATCCAAACTGTCAGTTATTGTAGTTCTCTTCAACGTCTCGGTGGCACAGTAAAGCCTGCGGTGATCCCTTGGGCCAGCTCCAAGAAGATTTTTCACCAAGAATCTTGGATTCTTTGCTACAAATGTGGCAGTTAAGTAAACAAAATAACTAAAGGACAAAAAGAGCTTGATTCGAGACATGGAGCTATCTTGTTAATATCAGTAGGTCCTGCGGCCACAATTTAACAGTCGCGGACCGCGTAAACTTAAGCACGTGTAAAAAGAGCCGTCTTAAAATTATTGAAAATTATTCCCAGATTCGTAACGCAAAGGCTCTTATCATGTGTCGCGCAATTTCACTTATGCATTAAAGCGTGCATTTATCAGTGTCTTCGGTTCAAAAGTGGAGATGCTCGAATTATTTATACCTTTATTTCTACGTGAGTTTTCTCGCATCTCAATGACGAATACTGTAAACGACTAAATTTTCGCGAGGACCTAATTTTCGCGAATTTCGCAAATCGCCTATAATTCGCGAAAAATACGTCCCGCAAACAATTCGACCATAATGTGAACGCTACGGAAGCTACACTCGATTCGCGAAAATTAGAACCCGCGAAAAATTTATAATTTTTAGCTTTGGCCTGATTCGCGAACATTCTAGCCCGCGAAAATTAAGTCGTTTACAGTAGTCGTAAGTTCGGAATGGGGACATCTTACGCGTAGGGCACAAGACACGCATACAAAACCGAATTATGTACTAATCATTGAATGAATATTTCGTAACAATCTGCATGCCCGCGGTGCTAAAATATAGGCTCCTTGCACCTGACGTCACTTACGGTTAGACTCGAAATCCAAACCAACATTGTCGACTGTTATCAGCGCCTTGGCGCCATGCTGAAGGCATTCGGCGTCTTATTGCTGCAGCAGTAGTGCCGTAGAGTCATAGAGCCGCCTTTGTATAACCGCATTTCAGAATATTTTCTGGTACTAGTCAATCGCAAAGAGGTTCCTCATTTGACACGAAGCGCGGACCACAGACCCTTAGTTGAGTACGAATCTTTTCTGTCGAGATTATAGTGTTAATATAATAACATAGAGCGAGAGGTCCCTTCGAAACGGTGGGAAATAGAAGCGGACATTGGCGGATTCAGTTGGCGGCCCTGTTGAGCCGATATCGCTGTCGACGCTTTGATATGCGCAAAGAAGCAGTAAAACATCACGTGTAAGGTTTGTACTTTGTTATTTTCTATATTATTTTTCAGGAAAAGAGCAGAATAGTGCATTGAAAAAAATAAATAAAGTTGACATGCGCTCGTGCAAATTCATCTTGTAGCGGCAAAAAAGACAACAACAAAAAAAAAAACAACAAACGCCTTCCCCTTTGTCTGCTTTCTTTCTCTGCTCTTTTGTCGCTTTCTTTCTTGTTCTTTCTCTGGGACCAGAGATGTTAGCGCCTAGGACTTGCCGCGTTCTGCTCCCGCCTTTACCCTCCTGTCGAGGTTGTGCCGCCGTATCCGTCGGAGTCATTCATAACGCCGGCAAACCGATTGCTCGAGCGTCGCCTTTCATGGTTCCTAATGATTGCCGGAATTTTAAGAAAAACAATACTGCTGGCGCTATAGCTTCGTTGTCGTCGACTTTTACTGCTGGAACAATTACTTAGGGCGCAACTGACCTTTTTACAAAAGTAGCACAAGCGCGACGAATGCCTCCAACATAGATTCCGACGGGTTCCGGTGAGATTTACGAGCAGGTAGTAGCTTTGCATCATGGTCTCATGCAAGAACCCTATACACAGGACAAGATATCATGCTGCTTGAATCTATAGGAAATCGATCCAGATTTCGAGCCGCCTTTCTGCGTTTTGCCATAAAGTTTTCAAATACTTTATATCAGGGATGATAAAGTATCCAGAAAGTCCTCGACCCCGATCGCTAACGCAACTCTCGCCTTTCTGCTGGTTTTACCTCTGGGAATTCTATCTTCATGCGCTCAGTCCGTGAGATGAAAGAGCGGGCTAAATAGTATCGGAAAGACTGCACAGGGCCCAAACCTCTCGAGGATTGAGCTCTGTGCACAAAGGAGCCAATCGTAACTCTTGAACGGGTAGCGTGGCGGCTCTCAGCGGACGCCCTGAATGCTGGCACATTTTCGGTCTTTACAACAATTCCCCCGGTAGGGACATTCGTTTAACATCGAGCTTTATGTCAGCGTAAACCCTAGGGCTCATTGGCCGGCGCAATTGTGAATTGCTCCTTCAATCCTCCGTAACTGTAAAGACGCGCCGAATTGTGAAGCACCCTTTTTATGCTCGTGCGACAACACCGGGGGATGAATTCAGTCCTTTGTTGGTCTTTGTTTTATATTGCAGAGCAATAAAAAAAGATGTGCTATAAAGCTTTTGAAGATTGTAGAATTAGTGCTGGTGACCCCAAAGAGACCTCTTGCAAAATCAAAGCAATCCTATTGGCGTAGTGCCGTTCAAAGCATCTATGAAACCCCTTGGCAGGGCTGCCAACCTGGAAAGTCAGAATTTCCCTAACTGACGCCTGAAAGTTCCCTATTTCTGCCTAAATTTTCCTCGCTTGCAAAATAATTATATTACTAAATATTCGTTGTTTTATGCATCACTTTCATTTTTACGATGAGAGATGTATAATATAGCCTTAACGCCTCGCGGTACACGTTGCTTAAGAATCAGTTTATCGGGAAAAGAACAGATGTCAAAGCAAATCTGGTGAGGGGAAGTGTTACCGGAAGATTCAAACCGAGAAATGAAACCTTACCTTCGTCTTAGATGTTATGCACGTCATCAGAACATGGCACTGCTTTAATACTTTCTTTAGCACTTTCTATAATAGTCAGTCCAAAAAAAAAAAAAAAATGTGTAACACAAACTAGAGTTTTCAAACTCGAACACCCGGAACACGACACACATTAAGCACCATTTCGTGCACGCCACTTAACGAAATATTATTAGTCATGGTAAGTCTGAATCTTGGACATGTGAGTATCTACAGACATCGCAGTGTTTCTTCATGTACTGAAGCTTTCTTTTTCGAGAAGGCGCAGCAGTGCTCTCAGAAGCTTAGAATTTGGCTGTCCCTGCCTCCATAGTTTTCACGAGGGCGATGAAAACTGATTTTGCCGGAAAAAGTGGTTCGAGTGCTCCTCAGTGTTGCCAGATGGTCGCATAACAAAACTCCGAACGGAGGGAGGGAAAAAAACCAAGTGTAGCAAAAGCCACTGAAATTCGGTCTTATCTAAAAAAAAAGAAAAAAAATATATATATATATATATATATATATATATATATATATCACAATTGACCTACAAATTTTCAGATATATACGGTGCCCAAAAATGTACCTCAAACTAACAAGATTACCCTTATTCCCACATAGACCTATATATAACGTTAATATGGGAAATTTCCCTCGGGTTGGCAGCCCTGCCCCTTGGCCACAAGGGTTCGGTTTTGATTGGCCAGCCTCACTTCACGACATCCCGTTACGACGAAATATAGTGCTTGCATTTTAGGATACATGATTTCCCTCAAATTTATAATACTGTAGATATTGTCTGCCGATACGAACAGAAAGCTGGGGCACATTTTTGGGGCTCCCGACGTGTTAGAGGTTGTGTGCAGGTGGACAGGACTAAGATGACTCATGGAATAATAAGTATAATGGGCCAGTCATCCTCTTCTATAGTCTCCTCAATGTCCTAGGCTTCTTAAATTAACCGTGGAGTCAGAAGGGTCATGATCTCTCTAGAGTGGTAGCCATGCCGCCAGAAAGGTACGGGAAGTGGCCGGCAATATACTTCTACTCCTCGCTAGCCCTAAGCAGGCCTTTAGGGCCGATTGAGGGCGTTTTTACACTGAGGGCTCTCACAACAAAAAAAAAAAAAAAAAGGGTGACATGCAAGCGAGCGATTCTTATTCTGTGATGAGATGCACTACTTTGTCAACGTGTCGATCGAAACCCAAACCATGCCACTCCTCTCCATGGCCAGAGAGGTCCCATAATGCAACGCGCACAGTATTGCATGCATGAATTTTTGGATATGGTCGATCGTACGTCCCAGAAAGAAAAAGTATACATTCCCGGTGAGGAATTTCAAGTGCGTATATTCGTTATATGCCGAACTTAGGATTTTAGAGAAAGTTGTTAAAAATTGTAGAAAATTCTTTGGACATCGCAAAGCGACTATTCGTCCGACTAATGCTGTCCAGGATATCTCTTAGGATAAAAAATGTGCGACAAGCCTACAGCATTTTTGGGTTCATTGGTGCCCTGCTTAAACATTTTTACCCCATCGAAAAACTGTCATGGTGCCCACCAGGATTTCTAAAATGTTTTGACGTAACAGTCAAAATCTTTGAGGAGTTCGAGATGACCGTCATTTTCTAAGGGCCTCACGTACCATTTAAGAATTCGTAACGAATGTGAGAGACCCGTCATAGTTTTCTGAGAGGCCTGTGGGATCTGTCTTGCTCCTTTCCGTGTGTCAGGGTCACGCGCCTTTTCTCGCGGACGGCGACCAAGCCTACCAGACAGAGACCCAGTCAGTCGACCAAACATTCGTCCAGCCTGGGCTTTCCCATTACACCTCCATGGAGCCCCCGAAATCGGGCCCCCCGGTTTACGTGACCCGGGCAGGGTTCCGAGGCGAGAGGAGCAAGGCGTAGGGTTCCATCTCACCGAGGAGAAGCCCCTTCGCAAGAGAGACGACTGCGGGACGCCGTACAAAACGGACGGTACGACCGCTCTTCTTTTCCACATAATTGAACCTTGTGTAACCGATTGTAATCCCAGTTAATAAACGTCTTGTTAATTTTAAATCCACCCCAGTCTACGCCTTAAACTTACGATCACCTACGAGCTCCGGAAAACCCAACGAATAACCTGACATGGCGCTGCCGACATCAACGGAGGGTACGAGCGGCCACACCCCGCCAACGAGCGTCAACGAAAGTGGAACCAAGGAACGACGCTTTACGGTCAACGACGCTTTGAACGCAATGAACGCTGATGATCTTCACCTCTTCTCCAAATACGAGGTGGTGGAAGAACTGAGGTCTCGTCATCTTCCATGCAGCGGACCGAAAAAGCAACTCATCCGCAGACTTCTAGACGACAACGCTAATCGACGAGGAGCTGAAGGCACGGTGGAAACCCTCACGTCCGTCCGCGAGACTCGCAACGAACAGCAAGCTCGCATCGAGGAACTCTCCACAGCCAACGACGAACTTCAAGCCGATGTCGAATGCCTACAAGCCGAGATGCAACGCTTCATCGAAGCTGTATTTTTGACGAAGGCATCAGAAGTTCCAGACGACGCAGCAACGGCTTCCAGCAACGGCCCGACAGTGCAACGGCTGGAGTCAAGCAACATCCAAGCGCGACCGACGCCCACGCAGAGCAACGTCATCATTAATTCCCGAAGTTCCCCAGCGAACGTCGACTCCCCACGAAAACGTACGACACGAAATCACCCATCTCCTCGGGATGATCGTCGAGACGCAAGCCCGAATCTCAGAGTCCATGGCACGACAAGGGCAAACACTGCAGGTGCACTCAACGAGCGACACCTCAACAGCAATCCCCGTGTACGACGGTGCCGTCGAGACCAACATCAAACACTGGATCGCCGAGGTGGAACGTATCGCAGCCCTAGCTCAGTGGACACCTCAACTTGTCCTCGTGAACGCCATTTCACGACTCCTCGGATCAGCGAAAGATTGGCAATCATTATACGGATCAAAAATCAACGATTGGGACCCTTGGAAAAAGGAAATCACCGAGAGGTTCAAACGAAAAATGACCATGCAGGAATTCCTCGAGTTCCAAGAGAAACGACAACTCGTCGAAAATGAGTCGATCGACCAATACATTTACTCTAAAAACGCAAAGCTCGACATGGCACCATATACGCTTGCTATAGAAGAACGTATATCTCTCATTCTGAACGGGATAAAGGACGACAATTGGGCTAACCCGTTAGCCGCGCAGTGCTGAAAAACGGTTTTCGAACTGACCGAACGCGCAGCCATGCTCGATTGTCGAAGACGCACCGAAAAACCAAGCACGCAGGAACAGCAATCTACATCGCCAGGAAAGGCCGACACTCAACGTCAAACATCAGAATCCGCACAGAGCAGCCTATTTAAGAAGCCACCCTCCCGACAGTGCTTCAATTGTAGTGAATTCGGTCACCTGTCACGCGGTTGCACCAAACCCAAAACGACCGCAACACTCCGTGCAGAAGAAGGACGCAACACTGGCTCAACGTCAAACGTCCAGAGCTCAGTTACGAACCGACAAGCGAACTGCTTTCTACGCTCCACTGGAGGCAGCCTTCCAATTGCCGACGGATTTGTGCACAATGATACGCCCGTTAAAGTTTGCATTGACAGCGGTGCTAACGTCTCCATCATCGCACCATCCGCGCTTCACGTAAACACGAAAACGACCCCATGGAACAGACAAGAGCACATTCAACTCCTCGATCGCAAGCTTGAACCGAAAAGCACAACAAAGCTGGATATCACTGTTGGACAAACGCAGCTTCCCAACGTAGTTATCGTTCCACTGCCGGCGCCTTTGGATGTGACACTGGGATCTGACTGGCGCCAATAAGCCAACGTTGATGTGACGTTCCACACATCGAACGATGTCACGATCGTGCAAATACCGAACGACGACAACAAGCAATCCGCACACGACAAGCGCGATTCAACGACACCCACGCATCCGAAAGGCAGAACCGCAGAGACACTAATCGTTTCGTTTTGCAAACGAGAAGCCACTACACCGACCGACTTCGAAGAGACGAAATACGTAAGATTCAACACGAGAAAAGAGACTCCGAACAAAGAGTTGCTTCAGGACATCGAGGAAGCGGTGTCGGAAATCACAAAAGACGTTACACCCGAAGAAGCGGACAAACTGCGGTGTATTCTCACGCGGCATAACGAAGCCTTCGTGACAAAGGGGGAATCACTCGGACTTTGCCCACACGCCGAACACTCCATCGATTTACGGGACGACATACCAGTCGTATCCCGGGCATACAGGTGCTCCCCAGCGGACAGAAACTTTATCCGCAATCAGGTCGACGACTACATCCAGAAGGGAATCGTACAGCCAAGCGAAAGCGAGTATGCCGCACCGACGATTGTTGTGAATCAACCGCACCACCCAACAACTACGCGAAGGATGGTTCACGACTACAGGAAGCTGAACGCGAAATCTGTGAATCCGTCATATCCCATGCCCATCATGGAGGATGTGATCGACGATATTATGCGTGACCAGTCGAAGTCCTTCAACATAATGGATGTAAAGACAGCTCTCCTCACCGTACGAGTGAAACCGGACGATATCCACAAAACGGCATTCGTAACACCTGACGGCAAGTACGAGTACCTCTGAATGGCATTTGGATTTTGCAAAGCTCCACAGACTATGCAGAAAGTGATGCGACGGACATTCGACGGATTGCCACGAACCTCCACTAACATGGACGACGTAGGGCAAGGAGCAGCGACGGTCAAGGAAGTACTAGAACTTCTCGACTTAGCTCTCCACATAATGTAATAATAATAATAATAGTGTTTATTTCCATCATAAGATGATGGTGGCGATCAGGAAAAAAAAGCTGTGAGGTTGCTGTTACCAACGGGCTGAAAATGGACATTAAGAAATGCCAACTCGTGCGCGACAACGTCACCTTCCTCGGATACGAAATATCATCGGACGGACGCACGCTTGACCAAGCTCGAGTCGCCGCAGTCGACATGTTTCAACCAAACGTGAACGCCAAGAAGCTGTACTCGTTCCTACAGTTCGCCAACCACTACCGTAAGTTCATCCCTGATGTTTCATCACGTACTCGTATATTAAGAGATCTGATCGCCAGAGTCAACTTTCCGAGGGGAGGGGGCCGGTCAGGATGGTGACGACCGATGATGATGTCCGCCCGATGGAAGTCCCCCGGGAAGTCGAATAAGAAAAAAAAAAAAAACAACTAAAAGTTGTTCGATCCCGCTGGACACATTACGACGTTGGTTGGTTTACGATGGCCAGTGTGGCCACGTTTATTTCAAAACAAAACGACAAGTCAACGGTAATATACAAAACTTCCAAAATTAAAACCCATACTTTAGTCCCCAGTCTCAAGAGCCGAATCCCCTTGATCTCAAAAGCCGAATTCCCCGAGAATTCTCTCGGCACCCCTTTTTCTAGACTCGTAGGGGCCTCTTTTCCCTCCAGAGACGGACCAATCACTTCAAATTTGCCCATTGTAACGTGGTACATTCTTACCCAATGATCAGCAAGCTGTCAACGTGACCCGCCTCTGACACCTCAACGGTCAAACCCAAATTCCTTCTAGAGTCACTAGATGCTTTCGTCGCCGCCTGGCTGGCGCCACCCAGTTAAGTTATTGCGTCGATTGAAAGCGAAGTTTCTACACTAAGCGGCTAAATACACCGGGCACAAACACACCCGCTTAAAAGCCACAAGTGCGGACAGAAGCCCCAGACACGGGTGTTCCGGCGCCCCAAACTGAAACCCAATCCGTTTGTTAACGACCGGGGTCCGACTCTTCTCCACCCAGCCCCGCGGCTGCTCGAAGCCCCCCGCGCTTGAGAGAACAATACGACTCCCCGTTCATGCTATCACCCCCTGCCGCGGGTCTGCGAGCAAACGCCCAAAAACGTGGACACTAACATAGGCAGATAAAAAAAAAAAAAAAAAAAAAAAAACAATGCCGATGCAACTGTAGAAAGATAGACTTTTCTAAAACAAATCTTACTTATTTCAAACAAAATCCTTCGTTACTTAACAGTCAGACAGACACCTTTTGTGTGGACGCATGAACACCAAGACGTGGTCGACTCTCTGAAGCACGCTCTCAAACACCCTCCAATTCTTGCGAACTTCCAACCAGACTGCCCGACGTATGTGCATGTTGACTCATGCAAGACCGGCCTCGGAGCCATACTCAGTCAGTTGCAAGACGGCAAGGAACGAGTGATCGAATACGCAAGCCGATCGCTGAACAAACACGACACCAACCTTCACTCCAACATACTCGAATGCATGGCGCTGCATTGGGCAGTGACAGAAAAGTTCTCTATTTACCTACGGGGTGGACCGCGTTTCACTGTGTTCACGGACAACTTCAGCCTGGCGTATTTGGCACAGAAGGAAGCAACGAATCGCCGATTCACTCGGTGGACGCTGGACCTCGCTGAATACTCGTTCGACGTTGTTCACAGGCCAGGAAGATTGAACACGGCAGCGGGCGCCCTCTCACGACAGGGAGAAAGCTAGAGTATGCCAGGAGGCATCCTCAAAACGTGAACGGCGGGTCAAGGGTTGGCATGCTACGCCATCGTAGCAAGAGATCACAGTCACCTGAGCAGCCTGCAGGCAAGGGACGCAGAATGCCAGAAGTTCAAGTCACTGGCGAGCGACAGAAACAGCCCGTATAACAACGAGAACGACGCCCTCATGAAAGAAACCACGGAGAAAGGACGCATCGTAAAAAGAATTGTCGTTCCCGCCACGCTCCGAGAGTTTGTGATGACGATTTTTCACGACAACTCAGGACACATGGGGACGGAAAAGACGAAGGAACTCATCCTACGAAAGTACTGGTGGCCGACTTTGCTCAAAGACGTGCGTCGTTACGTACAGTCCCACACGTGTCAGACAATTAACGCGCGTACAACACGGAGCAAAGGCTGCTTGAGTCCTCGAGCCATCCCGAACGAGCCCAACGTGGTGATCTCGCTGGACCACCTCGGTCCAATCGAGACGAGCGAAGACAAGGGCTACATTCTCGTATGTGTTGACCACGCCACAAGATACATGGACCCTAGTGGCAGTACCAAGCACCGCATCAACGCATTACGTGGACTTTCTCATGAACCGATGGATTCCTCGATTTGGGGTGCCGGAAGTTATCATTACCGATCAAGCACGAGGTTTTGTCAACAAACGCACTGCGGCGCTCCATCGTCGGCTTGGCATGGAACACGTCAACACTCCACCCTACTGGCCGCAGTCGAACAGTCTCGTCGAGAGAATGGTTGGATCACTGAAGCAGGTGCTTCGGATGATCGTCGGACAACGACATGATTGAAGCGGAGTGCTGAACGACGCGACGCTGGCCATAAACGTCAGCAAGCACAAGCACAGCGACCGGAGCCCCTTCTGGCTTATGCACGGATACAACCCGAAGCTTCCGGGAGAACTTAACATCGGTTCAGTCGACGAAGATATATCCGAGAGCGAAAGGCTTCTCGAGCTCGCCAAAAGCCGAGACGAGACCAGGGCCAGCCTGCGGGCAAGGCAAGGGTACTCCAGGCTCCGGTACGGCAGAGAAAGAGGAACTCCAGATATTAGAACAGGTTCACACGGAAAGAATAAAAACACAGAAAATATACGAGGGACAGACACACACAGTTCTTTCAACGAGAAACTACATTTAAATGATGCCCATTACACTATGATGAACCACTTTGGTCACAGAGAAAATTAAGTGACGACTAAAATACTAGAAGATACTAGAAAAAGATAAAAACAAAGATAGCTGAATTTAACTTCCTGAAAAGATAGAAGAGGAAGAAAAAAAAAGAAAAAAAGGAGAAAAAAAGAAGAAAAAAGAAGTTAAATTCAGCTATCTTTATTTTTATCTTTTTCTAGTATCTTCTAGTATTTTAGTCTTCACTTAATCTTCTCTGTGACCAAAGTGGTTCATCATAGTGTAATGGGCATCATTTAAATGTAGTTGCTCGTTGAAAGAACTGTGTGTGTCTGTCCCTCGTATATTTTCTGTGTTTTTATTCTTTCCGTATGAACTGTACTCCATCCAACGCGCTCTGCTACGTGTACAGAGCGCGACACTGTTAGCGCGAACAAGCGATCGCCGGTTTTTCAAGTTTTTCTCTTTGAACCCAAGGGATGTCATCCAAGTTATTATTGGTACGGAAAGAGCTTATTTAGTTCTACAATGTAAGCGATCAAATTTCGTGCTCGCTAATACTATTTTGAAGTAAAATGCGAAAATGCGCCGATGTCGTGTTCGCGCTAACAGTGTCGCGATGTGTACCTATTAGAACGGGAGACACCGTTCTTCTCCAGATCGGCGCCAGAAGCGGCACTCTGGACGCGCGATTCGACGAACCCTATGAGGTAACCGACGTCCTCGGAGACAACCTGGTAACGATTCGCCGAATTTCGCCAGTGCATGGAAAACAAATGTGAAGATAGTCAACGTGGAAAAAATTCGTCTTTACAATGAACGGGATCTGAACCCGGCAGAACTCTTCACCACGGCCGAGGGACCTGGTGATCTGAGGACAGATCATATTTAGAGGAGGGCGTGTCAGGGTCACGCGCCTTCCGCGCGGAGGGCCACCAAGCCTGCCAGACAGAGACCCAGTCAGTCGACCAAAAATTCGTCCAGCCTGTTCTTTCCCATTGCACCTTCATGGAGCCTCCAAAATCGGGCCCCCGGTTTACATGACCCTGGCGGGATTCCGAGCCGAGAGGAGCACGCCGTCGGGTTAAGTCTCACGGAGGAGAAGCCACTTCGCAAGACAGACGACTCCGGGACGCCGTACGAAACGGACGGGACGACCGCTCTTCCTTCGGACATAATGGAACCTTGTGTAACCGATTGTAATCCCAGTTAATAAACGTCTTGTTAATTTTAAATCCATCCCAGTCTGCGCTTTAAACTTACGATCACCTACGAGCTCCGAAAAACCCAACGAATAACCTGACACGTGAAACCACACCACCTTTCAAAATCGTTTGAACGGGTCTGATGCGAAACATCACGAAGGTGCGTGGGGAAAATGGGAGGGGAACGTTTTGCTGTTTGTAGATAACCTGTGTTTAGTCAGTCGCATTTGTCAGAAGCTGGTGGCCCTGCTTCTTCTTCGTCAACGTGCGCAGACTAAAAACAAATGGACGCTCAGTGTCGGCTTCCCGTCCCATGCGCAGGAATTATGTTCTAGAGCAGCTGGGTGTGCGCATCAAGAAGGTCTCTAAGTGCCCTGTTTCTTGCGCCTCTTCGTCCGTGCGACTTCCGAAACATCCAGCGTGCGAAAAAGACGCCGGAAACGACACCGTCACTGTGCTCAGGATTTCTTATCGGCGGCGGATGTCAGTTGCGCTTTCGTGGTTCTCGCTAAACGTGCAGCTGACAGTGTGTATGTGTCCGTGTGGTGCACCTGCTTGGTTTTGTTAATTGAACTACCATACAAAAAGGAATTTACCCAGCGGCATTGTGAGTACGTTGAAATATATTTTTTGCGACAAAGAACTCAGTTGTCCCTATTTGGTCTGATCGCTTTCGTCTACAGCTGCTCGCGCACGGTGCTGAGCAAACGTTGGTTCTTATCGTCTTTTTGAGTTAAGCATGCATGTGATACTTAATGTCTGAAATAAGTTTTCAGTAACGTTTAAAACTGCATTTTCGGGCTATGGTTCACAGTCATTAGGGCGTTTGAAGGGTGAAACGGCTGAGGGGGTCTGAAAGGTTGAAGGGCCTGACGGGCTGAAGGGGTTTGAAGGGCTGAAGGGGTTTGTAGGGCTAAGGAGTTTGAGGAGCTGAAGGGGCTTGAAGTTCTAAGAGGTTTGCGTAACATATCAAGGCTGAAGTGTTATTTTCGATAGGGCATTAACCCTTCCAATGAAGATGTGCCAACTGTTTACTCAGAAAAAGGTTAAATATCTTAATATGACTGTAAGTTTCGAGGGCAAAAATGTAAGTTAAAAAATTAATTTTTTTTTGCAATGCGAAGATATGCTACGCATTGCCGAATGTCCAGGACTCCGCCAGAATGTAACGATATCGGTTGTGATATACCAAAGTTCTAGGTCCTATTTTTATGAGCTTAAAGGGGCCTTGCAACATTATGAGGCACGAATGCTTCTCGTTATACTGACGCTTGGTTGTACCATACTTGGGAAAAACATTTTTTGACAATGAACCCAAAGCTATTGGTACCCGTGCGCCCGCTCACATTGAGCTGTTGGCATTTTAAACAATGCTATCCTCTGGAGTTCGTCATCAATCTTTGCGATGCCCTCGGTGACGATATTTAAATGCGGCTTACACAAGGGACACGAGCACTGCGTGAGCATTCGATTTGGGCGCGTGACAATCAATACCTCGACATGCACTCGGGCAGTGGCTCATGGCTCGTTCCCAATTAGTGCTATGACGGCAATGGCTGACCCTTAAGGATGTGGGGAACTCAGCGGATTCCCTGTATTTCGGCGACCCCGGCGCATGGCTATAATAAGCAGTGGCGGCTTGTAACTAGGTTCATGTCATGTGGCCGACTGTTCTTGTCGCGAGTCGAGGGTTTGAACACAGCTTGTTTTTCTTGATTTTTTTTTCTGCGACTGCCACTGCGTGGAGAAACAAACTGACGCTTGTTTCATGAATCATAAATGTCAAGGAACAGTTCTAAACCCAGTTTAGTAAAAAAAAAAATGTTTCGTCTTTTTTTCAAGTTAGGCTTTCAACCAAACCCGCTTACACATGGAGATGTATAACGTCCGCTCTGGGAACAAGCCCCACTTTCTAATTAAGCAAAAAAAAAAATCTCTACAGCTTTTAAATTAAAGAACTTCTAGAACGCTGGCACCCAGACTCAACCGATAGCTCTGCATTCGGACGGAGATAAAGCATTCGACGACGCAGTGTATTTCTGCAGCGAGAAAACATGGTACATTTTTCTCCCGAAAACCGGGCATATCATGCGATACGCAACCTTGCGCTGTAATAGACAACACTACAAATCGTCGCTTCCAATGTATAATAGAATTCCGTATCGTTTCCGGGTTTTCCGAAACATGAGTGACGAGGACTTCACGGCCGAGTCAAGGTCTTCCTGGGAATCTCCTAGAAACATATTGAAACCACAACAAAGGAGCTTCCAGCGAGCGTCTCTGTTTCCTTCTTTCCGCCTCTAGGGGTGCGTTACGAACGTCAAAGCGTGCCACCGCAACGTCCCGACCAGACGCAGGGTGGTTGCGGCAAAGAAACAGTTTCTCTCGGAGCACCGAGCAAGCAGGGAGACCCGCATCTCTATCGCCGAAATTGGATTTTGGCGTAAGAACAGCCCGATCGAGCCCCGTGTCGGGGAACTAACAGTAAGAAGCCTGTCGCCCGCAGCAATCTCCAGACGCCGACTTGTCTAGCCCGCGTCTCTGTGTATTTCTCCCTCGCGAACAGTCCTTCTTTTCCGCGTTTTCGATTTGTTTTTATACTCTGATAGGTTTGAGCAGTGCACTGGGCAACACGGATACGTGGAAACCCCGCGTGGACTTTGCTTGCTTGTGTTGGTGTTGGTCGTATCGCAGCAAGGCTATACTGCCTGCAAGTTCGTCTGCTCTTCGCGCACCTCGCGCGGTTGTTTCCCCCCGACCTCAGCCAACGACGGCGAGCGCTTCATTGCCTCGTCATCGCGCATTTCTTACGCGTTCCTTATAGTGTCCTCTGATTGGCACGCTTCTCCTTGAGTTCCGATGCGTGAAAAACGGATTTTGGAACACTTTCTCGCCCTATGGAACACTGTGTAAAATACAAAGCGCAGCTGTTGGCTTGACGTGATTGCATGTCATGCCAATAGCGATGTCCACCGTAGAACTCTTAATTATTAAAATGACCTTATTTGAGCATTTCTCATAAATTCGTTCCGCTACCCAGGACAACACTATTTAGCGCCAGAATTAACAAGACGCAGCAGAATATGCTGGCAAAGTGTGAAAGTTCTGGTATTTCTAGATGCGAAGAAAAAAAAAATTGTAAGCGTTTTTGCGGAAATTGCCATGTTGGCGATTTTTCTCTGGAAATTAACATCGTCGATAATCTATGAGAAATAATTTGAGTCAATCCTTTTGATACGTAGTGTGTGATTAAATATTTTTAGACCCGTAGCCGTTACAGAATGTTTGGGAGAGGTGCCCGAAATGCCAACTTCGCGCAATTCGCGGAAAGGGCTTCGCACTGAGAGTGTGCTTCCAATTTTTTTTTCCGCGAAAACAAATATCTTGTTTTAGCAAAAAAAATTTTGGGTTTGTTCTGATAGGCATTGATTTTACAAAATATTTTTTTTTCGTAAAAATTAAAAATGAACACCGCACATGATCGGCCGAACTTACCTGAAAATACCCTGAAAATAATTAGGAAGTAAAATGGTACGGTGATGAAATGGTTGTAATATGCCGTACACACACCGAGAAAGACGTCACAGATGATATCTAGAATGACGTTGAGGACGACGTCCTAGAGGACGACGCCAAGAGCGATGTCTAGGATGACCTCTAGGACGACCTGAAGGACGACATAAAGACGACGTCGAGGACGACCTCAAGGACGAGCTCAAAAACGTCGTCCTAGACACCGTCCTTGACGACGTCTAGGACGACGTCAAGGACGGCGCCTATCACGACGTCGAGGACGACCTCTAGGACGACGTCAAGCACGAGGTCTAGGACGACCTCAAGGATGACGTTGAGGACGGCATCAAGAACGACGTCTAGGACGACATCTCGGATGACCTCTAGGACAGCCTTAAGAACGACATCTAGGACGACCTCTAGGACGACCTTTAGGTCAACCTCAAGGACGACGTCGAGGACGTTATAAAGAGGAGGACGATTCACACGGCGGACTGGTCCGCGGACGGACTGATCATGTGACGACATGTCCGCGGTTCGTCCGTCTCCTAAGCGCATCCACACGAGGGAGGCAACGAGCAGACGCCAGCGAGGATGAACTGAACCTGTTCGCCACCCCACAGTGCCGCGAAAATCCAACATCGCACCGTGGCACCGCTTGTGCAAGAGAGAAATTGACGTTTGCTACCGTGATAAAAAATGGTACGCCGCTGTTACGTACAGACCGAGACAAAGCACCGTGATAGGCTTCGAGCGAAGCGCCACTAGCTTTACTAATCCAAGGCGTGACATCAACACAGGCATGCAGGGCCGGACCTACACCATCAAGCGCCTGGGGAAAACTCCCGTCATGGCGCCCCCCTCCCCCCCCCCCCCCCTCCTCGCTTTTCGCTTTTTTATATGGACCTCGGAGGGACGCCCCCCCCCCCCCCCCCCCCCCTCCCCACCCCATATTTCGTCATGCTTACCTCGTAAAATATTTCCGTAAGCTGGATCTGATTTGTTCACAATGATGTGTCTGAATTTTCTTCTCCCCTGATCGTCGACGGCTTTTCTCAGGTCCCCTAGAAGGTACCTTTTCGCGTTGAGGTACCCCGACGCCTAACGTCGTTCACTCACGAAAAAATTACGCCTGTTTTTTTTTAAAAAAAAGGTCAGATTGCCGCAAAGCGGGTAATTCGCCCTTGTCCTGTGTGCACTTTTCCACCTTCGTCCCTATTTTTTGCGCGCAGTTTGCCTTTTTGTTAATTCGCCCATTTTTTTTTTCTCTCGGTAGAAAATAATGTACTCTGATATATCCATGCTAAGGCTTACCTTTTGAAGCAATATCGTACTTGGAATGGTTCATCAATGAGTGCCACAACAAACTTCCTTTAGAGCTTTAAGACACCGTACGTTTCAGATTTTTTTCGTTTTTTTACCCACGCTTACTGAAAGACAAGTGGGAGTTTCTTGAAACTTTAATTTTGTCCCGTTAGGCACCTGCGTGTCATGGGACATTTTTAAAACTTCATTTAAACTATACACGCATCACCAGATGGCTCCTTGGATTTGTAATGAACTTTATCAGTATGATGCCACTAAGACAACATTTGCCTCTTTATTAAGACATGAACTGAGTGGATAAAACAAAGAAATAGGAAAGCGTGAACATAAAGAGTCCGACAGGTTGAAAGGAAAGGAAGCGTCGGTTATTTTCTTGTCCTTTCGATGATGTTCAACGCTCTTCGGCAATCGTTCATCGTTGGCGAATCCATTTCCGGAGCAGTGGAGTCGAAGGCAGTTAAGACCGTCTTTGTGTCATGCGCTCGAACGCGGCCAAGTCCCCAGGGAGAGACTCGGCGCTCTGGACAGTTGCCGGGCAAAAAGGTCCGGATCCATTAGCCATGGCTGATCGTCGAATTACGTACGATGGAGTTCTGGGCTCCGGGGTTTCCAATATATATATATATATATATTTTTTTTTTCTCTCAAGGAAATTGAATGTCACCCTAAGAAGGCAGCCGTAGTTTGTTACGGCTTTTACAATTTGTCAAACGAAAAAAAAAAAAAAAGTTAAACCAACCGGACTACCTTCCGGAGTCTCCAGGTCATTATGAAGAAAGAATAGGTTCAGTTTTTGAACTTTGTGGCGTCTCGTTTACCTTGTCTTTGTTTAGCCGGCTCAGAAATGAGCCGGTTGGAAATGGGTTAGCTGCCACTAGATGCCCCCCGGTCAACCGGTGTCACCACCCGGAAAGCTTGATTCTCATCCGGAGTCGAGCCACGCCGCCGGAGGGGAGATGTGCGCTTACCCTTCCTCGAACACGTCATAGATGACCAACTTTCCCGGAAGGAAGTCTACGATCCACAATGACGACCTAAAAAAAAAAACATCAACAATTTGCAGGGCTGATCTAAGGCTTGAGACACCATATCACATAACGTTTCCAGAGTTCGGACACTTCCAAGGTTCGTTTTAGAAACGCGTCGCGGCATCTGAAAATCGATGACTCCGAGATGGCGGCCCTGTGCGATGAAATGGAATCATTAACACCTAGACGATAAGGTTTCGCATTATGATAATTATTATTATTAAATACGCCACCCTCCCTAATTGACGAACACGCTGAACCTCAACGAGTGTCTGCCTGACGCGCTGGCAACGACAACGCTGACGCGAGATGGATGGGTGATGCTGCGGGGATTCACTAGTGATGCCGTGTGTGGGGAGAGGTGAGGGCGTTGTCTTCTAGGGGTGTATCGATTGAACCGAGGCAAGAGACCGCTGGCTGAATCTGATGAACCAGCATGCAAAAGGGGCGCAGCATTCTTCTCAACTGAACAATAATAGGTCGATATAATATACTACAAAGTCATCTAAGAACCAATAGGCAAATTACCTTGCGAGTGGCCGTAATGCAGCATATGTTTTCTCCCCCCGGAGTCGTCATCAGCCAATTAGAAAGCTTGATTGGCTCGATCGTCCAGTTCAAGCGGACGCTAAAGCGTCCGCTTGAACATTCTGTGGTTTCCGGGACACAAAGCAACCACACGAGAGCATGTCAAAAGCCAAGGGCAGAAGAGTCTTTGAAGTCGGGCAACTCTATGCTCCGTAGGTCCACGTGGCACTCTTTTAGGAATGATTAGGCATGTCCAAACTTGGAAGATTACATCAAGGTCGCAAAGCCACGCGATTTGATGAAGTTTAATATCGGCTTAAGGTTCAAATGTAAAAATATTCACTGGGACAGATTTGTCAGACAAAAAGTAGAAAACCGGTTTATGGATTGAACAGGCATCGTTTGTTTGAGATAGGCAAATATAGCAGCCATAATGACTGTTGTTTGTTACATAATCGGGAGAGATGTGACCTCGGCACCCAAAGCACAAAATGTGAATTGCATATGAGTAAAAAATATTTATCATGAAAAAAAAAAAACGACTTTGTAGGAATACGTTTGGACCTCTCCTTCCGGCATCAGGAATATCTCGGAAGCGCGTGTCCATACATTTAAAGTTCCTCAGTCGCATTGCCAGTCTGGATAAATAGATTGGACGGCTACAATACCGGACTGAGGTGACAAAACAAAAAAGAAAAATAAACAAGAAGAAAAATAATCCGGTATGGAAATGCTGCACTATGTAGAATTAAATACAATACAATAAATACAGAGAGAGATGGCGGTAACAGGTAGTACTTTAAAGAAGGGCGCCACAGCGGGTTTATCCCCCTTGTGACCTCCACCATTCTGGCCCAAATATGTTTTAGCTCAATTTAGCCCAATTGTCCACCGAATTAAAATTTAGCACAACGTGTTTAGGAAAATAACTAAAACGGGCTCTGAGCATTTTTAAGCCCCCGAAAAGCACACTTTCCTAAATTAATCCTATAAGCTTTCGGAGCCACCATGACTGTTTTTATCTTTGCCAACGTTTATTTCGCACATAAGCAAGAACGAGGCGAATTACTTCAAATAATGATTTTATTTAATCAAGCGCAGCCGATAAATTTAGATTAACGACGATACAATATATATCCGGAGACATGCCCAATTGCATGTACGGTCGATAGTGTTATTGGGTATTAAGTGAAACTCGTTAATATGATGCATGGAAACACGTTGCGAGAAAATACAACAATTAGCGTGAGGGAGACGTTATTCGGTCCAAAATTCCTAAAACAAAACGTGGTTATTACTTCGCAAAAAGTATAATATAAAATCATTCTCAAAGAAACAGGATTTGACGCTGGCTACGTACGCAATATTATTATATCCACGTCCTCCCCGTAAACCAATCTTTAAGGCGACCTTCTTCCCTTTGAAGTAAGCGTGCAAAGTGAAGGTGTTACCCTTTCCCATCAATACAAAAAACAGCACCAGCAAAACCAGAATGATCTAAATCCAGCTAAGCCGTTCTTGCCGCAAGGAGCGGCTCTCAACGACGAAGGTCTCCTCTCGTCGAAGCAAACAAGCTCAGATAAAGTAGCAGCGCACGGAACCAGAAGAAAAACGCAAAGGTATAGAAAAGAGAAGAACGTGCGGATATCACAAATAAGCAAATAAATATATATAAAAAATTTCTACGTATAAGTATCGGCGAAAGAAGCCCAGTGGAAAGGAGACTCGGAGCACACCGACATGGGGTGCGACTGAGGTTTGGTGGAAATCGTGGCTTTGGCTGGACGTGGGTAGCCGGCCTAGCCTTAAGTCCGAGGCTAAATCCCGGTTTTTTTATCTTCTAGCTTTACCTTTATACAGTCTTTTTCGCCTCCCCTTTTAGCAGTATTGCCTCCGTAAATCTTCATCTGGCCCCATTTTTCTGGATGCCTGTGTCTTGTTGTTTCCGTGTCCTTGAAGTTTACGAGACACGGCCGGGAACTGGCATAGCTGGAACCGAAGGTCGCTCTCGTGTGCATAAAGGTAGTTTAATTTTCTTTTTTTTCTTTTTGCTACCCCGAAATTTAATAAACACGCATTTGAAACGAAGAAAACTAGATTGGTTTGGGGAACTTGTCACAAGTTTTCACGAACAGAGCAAAGTCATTTCGAACAAATGATGTAACACTTGACTGGTTATCTTTGCCTGCTAGAATGTAGCTAAATTCTGCCTTTTACCTGTTAGACTGTACCTAAATATCATCATCAGTATTTCATAAGGCCAATATTCGCCAAAAGTAACATTTTAAAGCATTCCCCGTTTCCGCATACCATATCTGATTGGAAAGCTCTTTGTCGTGATAGTTTTTTTTGAAAATACTTTTAATAAAGCTCTGGATGACCACATGATTTAAATGCCAGTTCGTTTCCAGGCTTGGTTTTGTTTTCTAAATTTTTTTTTCTACTGAAGCCGATGGAAAATGTAGACAGACTGATGGTTGTCAATCTTACAATGCTTTACATCGTTCCTTGTTTTGTTTATTTCTTATGCGCCTTCTGATTTGAGTTCAAAATAGCTGATAAAATGTGTTTTTTTCTTGCATTCCTGATGGTTATTGTTTGATGTTTTGTAGCCTACACCCGCAGAGTCCTATAAAAAGGCCTGCAGTGTGTTCTAAATAAACGAAAAATAAATAATAATGTTATATGAACCCATTTGTAAAAAAAAATAAGCAAACCCTGTTTAATATGTCATTCACCCTTTATTTTTCGAGGGCCCACAATTCAAATTCCATCTTATGAAACAAGCCGCGTAAAACGAAAAAGGCATTTGCTAACTCCTGACTTTACTCAGGTCTAATAGACCCAAACAGTTGCAATGATATAAACTAGCACCAATTGTAAAGAATACACAAGAACCGAATTTGGTAAAACAGGGTCAATTTATAAAGCCAAAAATATATCCCATAATCACGTGGCGCAATTGAGAACACTTATATCATTCTTAGAATAAACGACGAGCATTGCATGGGCTGAACTAAATGAAATATATAAAGGTAGAGGAAAGGTCAGTCACGAAGTATGGAAGTAGCCTTTATTCTTCCTGTCTGTTGTGACAACCTCTCTACAAAAACTAATATTGACTGTGCCCAGACGGTTGGAGACCTAACGCTCAAGTTGACACATAAGGAAGCCTATGTTGTTCTTGGAAGCTTCCAGTTATATTGAGGATTCCAAGAATGGTTGGCGTCATTCTCTTTGTGCCGTTTTTGATTATCAGGAAACAAATAAAATTAGAAAAGAAAACGTTCCGAAGCCGGCACCAGCGTGGGTGTTCTCCGCATAGATTAAGGATAAAAGGAGAGGCCGATCGTATTATTTGAAGGGTGAAGCTCCGTGGGCACCTCCTGAATTACACTACAAACTATTTTAGACTTGCCAGAAGTGGGAACTGTGGTGAACGGGTAAAGGAAACAGTTGTTCAGTTACCGCTTCTACAAAATTCTGTCAATCGGGGAGTTGTACGCGCTTCAGATTTGCCTTAGGGCTCTTTTGTATTTCAATAATTTCGACACTGCCTCCTTCGCAGTGATCTGAAATATCGCAGAAAGTGGCCGTCGGATTGCAACATATCTGAAAATTAGCCCATACACCAAACAAGTGTTTTATGTTTCTCTGGAGGTCAAAAACGTTTGCGTAAACTTATACATGCTATAGAGAAAATCAGCTCAGATGTCCCGCCTCCGCTGGCTAGGGTGCCACTCCCAGAGATTCCGCGACGATGTTGATGAGCAATTCTATTCTAGGTTTTCATAGTAACCTTGAGACGTAGGAACAAAAAAAACAAAAAAAAAAAAAAAAAAAACAACAACGAAACAGCTCGCCTGCGTTTTTTTTAAACCTTTTTTCACTCTATTCTAGGTTTTCCAGTAGGCAAATTCGTTTTGTGCACGCCACCCAATAAATTACTTAGTAATAGGCTTTAAGAAAACAGGTCAAGATGTTGTTACTGTTTTGTGATCGCTGTTTTAAACGCTATTTCAAAAAGTACATCGCCCGAGTGTTGATATGAATTATTCCTTCTTCCTATAATCGATGTTTTTAATATTTTCTGTTATTTATTCGCCTCTACACAAACTGCTCAAATTATTTATTTTTATGTGCGTCTCTGCGGGAATGCAACAGAACTGCTATCTTCGTTCAAACTATGATGCATCTTATCGACATAATGAGGGTTTTAGTTGAGTTGTGTTGCTCGCACTATTATAAGCTCAGTCGAGCTAGTGTGAATTTACCATTCTGAGGAATTACCCGAGACTTGGGTGAGAAACCTAGGAAATTCCTTTCTCTTCCACGGCTTGATGTTTCCTAGATTATTATAAGGTCGTCTCTTTATTTTACCAAGTCTTTATTTACTAAACGGACCTTTTTTGAGAAGCGTTCTGCGCACGCGCGAGCGCCCGATGCCAAGCGGCGGAAGTCGGCACGAAAAATTGAGGAAATTCGGAACGAGGCTGTGGGATCAGCGAGTAGACCACGGAATTACAGCGTATATATAATTGTGTTACACGAAAAAGAAAGTGGACGGAAAGAAAAACACGACGTTTGGGTGGACGCCACGGGGGTCCTCTTTAAAGTCACGTTGGGCACGCGCCGCATCTCGCAGAGCGAAGAAACTGGTAGCGTAGCTCCCATTATTGATTGGTAGCGCAGGTAGGTCACTTCCTCGATTTTTAGTTCGTGCAGCCACCGCCTGGCGCCGTCGGTATGTGGAAAAAGTTTATTGTGCGTTATGACGCTCACTCACCTTGCTCGCGGATACCACGGGGAAACAAAATCAACAAGAACATAAAAACTGAAATGACTGCATAATTATTTTGTTGCTTTTTTTAGTCCTCTCGGTCGACTTTTACCGCACATCGACATACGCTTGTATCGGACCGTCGCTCTCGCATGATGGAACGCTAGAACGCCGCTTTCACGGTCACGTCTCACGAGTGTTGCAAAATGTTTTAGACGAAGTCGGAATAGCAGACGCACAACGGCGAACACCGACGCTGACAGGCAGCTTTCATGTCCGCGTCTGGGCATTGTAGGCGACGATAGACGGTGGTGTAGTAGCAGACGATGCCCGGGGGCCGCCGCGCGTCTGCTCGAACGGCTAGCAGACGGTGTCGGACGCCAGACTAGACGCGGCGGATGTCGCAAAAGGGAGACACTAGGCTTTTAGCGTTTTCGGTCAAGCAGCCAAGTCAGTGCAGTATTAATGGGCGGGGCCACAGATTTGTGGCCGGGGCTTAGAGTGAACCATGACATTTGCCTAAATCCGGAGAGCAAGTCTTCCCGAAAGGCATCTTTGGCGCATCAGAAAGCAAGCAGGGGTACACCAATCAATGGGGAACACAGTGAACATTCGATGACAGGGCAGTCAAGCGCGCGCTGTCATTGGCTGAGATCGGGGAAAGCAAAAGCATATGGAGTGTAAACAAAACGCACCTGGTGCGCGAAGAGCAGACTAACTTGCACGCAGGTGTTGCTTCTAACGGCTTAATTATTGCGCAAAAAAAAACTATTTTTTTTTTTTGTGGCAAAGCTTTATATATATATATAAATTGTGTTCGACCGTGTATTTTTAAATATTTCCCGAATATCGCTAAATATAAATCGTATGAGAGAAATCTACATATTGAAAGCGTGCCCCCTTAGAGACCTCAAAGAGCCACTGCAATGAAAGAATAATCCTTTTTAATGCTTTCTTATATATATATATATATATATATATATATATATATATATATATATATATATATATATATAAGAAAGCTTTAAAAATATTTTTTATTGCAGCGACCCTTTGAGGTCTCTAAGGGGGCACGATTTCAATATGTAGATTTTTCTCGTACGATTTATATTTAGCGATATTCGGGAAATATTTAAAAATATACGGTCGAACACAATTTTACTACTACACAATTGTGAAAAAGTCTTAATTTTGATAATGAACCCGTTACAAACAGATCTGTGGATACACACTTCCAGTTGAAAAATTCCGTCATGTAATATGAAATTATTATTTAAAGTATGGTAATTTACTTAATTTGAAAAAAAAAGAAATAATAAAACATTTAAAGACGGAGACAGTGCAGTTCTTTCAACTGTACTGCTGAAACGAGTGTAAAGAACTGTACTGTCTGTCTTCGTCCCTAGATGCTTTATTCTTTCGTATTTTATTTTTTCCAAATCGTCTTTACCAATCTGCTGTAAGTTCATTTTGGTCATTTGCTATTCGAAAATAAAACCAGACTATTAACAAAGAAAGATTGCAATAGAGGTAAGAAGCGAAAAAAAACAAAAAAAACTTGTGTCACGGACAAAACAAAAAGAGAATAAAACGAAAATAACAGCAACAACAAAAACAAACGACCATCGTTAAAATGAAGTAAAGGTATTAAAAACATAGGCTTCCATAATAAGACAACGAAAACGTCGGTGCGTGGGAACAAAAGGGCGACGCGTGAATAAAGCGAGCTTGGAGTAAATTGGTCGCCCGCAAAAGCTGTAAGCTAATAAAATGCCCGTATTTTGAAACTGCAAATTTGCATGCACAGCCGCCGTCAATGTTCATTCACAGAGGTGCATATGAAAAATAAATAAAATACCGTTCGCACGCATGAGGCACCTGAGCACGGCTGCATTCAAATTGTGTTTAATCACGTCTATTCACCACGGGGCGTCATTGCCGGTTTTCAAACAAACAAATGATACAGATTTCATTAATCGAGGGCACTATTAATTAAGGGTTCAATCGATTACGCATTCTCGCGTCCCATTGACGCGCCTCGGTTGTAGCGGCACACTCCCGCTTCCCTTGTGTGCTGAGAGGATTGTTGCAGCCACGCTTCAGCCGTTGTTTTGCTATCACGTTTTAGAGGGACAGAATGTCTCTTCTCTCTTTACACTCTGCATGTACTGTGTACTGTGCGTGTAGAGCGGCTGTTTTTTTTCGAAATTATTTTATCACGAGGTATGTAATTTATGACGATAGCCCGCTTTATATGCCTACTCGTGCTGGGCCCGGCATCAGAGTGGTCTAGTTTTTGCAGATGACCAAATAAGAACACAATATCCTCGGCCTTCATTAGGACTAATTGTAGCAATTAGTTTTCCCGTCCGAAACTTCTTGATATTTAGGACTACAATATTGCGTTCTTGTGCGCTTGTTTGCGGCTTGCTGAGTTTCGATGATTGGTGCTGCAGTGATCGTCGAAGATTATTTTTTGAGCGTGACCAATCCCTGCCGTTTAGACATTTTCCAACTGCGACGTGCTATGCCACCTGCCAATAGACTATTCTGCAAAAATTCAAAAAAGGCCCCTGCGTAGTCCTTTGTTTCTACTTCAATGGAGGGTAGACGAAAAGCTAGCTGCCTTTCTCTCTTCCAACTCTTCGAACCCTTCCGAACGCGTTCCAAGAATGTAAACACAAAGGCAGCTAGCTTCATGTCTGTCCACTAACTCCAACCAGAATACGGTGTGATGACTCTCCCCCCCCCCCCTCCCCTCTTCCTCGCGCTCTTGTCTCCTCCCTCCCTCAGTGCCTACCCGCATAGAAGCACCTGGCATGGCTGCCAAGCAGGGTGACGAACCGAACCACAACTCTAACCGAAAACCGGAACGAAACCGTTTGTTTCGATGAAACCTGAACAAAACCATAAGCGCAATCGAACAAGTGATTTTCTCCCGAACCGGAACGAAACCGCGTAATTTTATGTGGCGGTTACCGGTTCAGTGTAAATCCAAGTGGCGTAACAAAATGTGAGCCGCGCCCGTATTTGCGGGTGGCGGCACGAAGTGCATTACATTATTCGCGACGGTAGCGTCAGCTGCGCAGTGTTAACTGAACAAATGAACGCGACGTGAAGACAGCGCAATAACGATGAAACAAATAAATACATTTCACGTCTGTATGCAGCACGGTTTGGCGTCGGTATATGAAGATCTACACTTTTTACTCTGTTTCCACTTACGATGGAAGAGAAGCGCATGCTACGTGCCAATGTAGTCAATAAAATGCAGTGTGAGTGTCACGTGACCTTCGGGAAAGGCACAGCGATGCTCGGGCTGTGTAGTCACGTGAAACATTCACAGCATTTGGATTGACTGCAATGGCTCGTAGCGTTCTTTGTGGTCCGTCATAAGGTGAAGCGAAGTATATCTGACTATGCCAAGAGTCTGAAAAGTCTGTTTTACTTTTGCCGCTAAACGCTATTTAAAAAAGAAAGCAATCATAAAAAAGTTACAACTGTTAGTGTGTGTCCGTTGGTTAGTTCCGCGGTGGCAAGCTGGAACTGCCAAAGGAGATACGAAGCCTGTAGATTTTAACGCTGCCTGAAGAAAATTATTTTAATGACGTTTATAGGCTAGGTTTTCAGATGAAGTGAAGCCTGAGTAAACGCAACTGCGAATTTCCTCGCTACATTTAGCGAGCAATGGGGGGGGGGGGGGGGGGAGAGAGGAGGAGTCAGTGGGGTGAAGAAAAGTGGAGAGTCCTGGAGGCAGGGTTCGAGAAGAAATGCCTGGAGGTTGCTAGCGATAAGTCAATAACGTTTCATGCAAAAACACGATTGCCGGGTAATTTGCGGCAATTTTCTGTTTGTTCTGTTTTTAAACTGCATCAGGGTGTCCGTTCACTTTTCTTTTCCTTGTTTGCATCATCTTTCCCGTGTCATTCGCTGTCTTTCTCGTCTTGAACTCCGTCATTTGAGGTGGGTAATGCTTGCGAGTTCGGTGCTTGCTAATGTCGGAATGTCACTGTGGGTAATGGCTGAATTACTACAGCACAGCATCCTTTATTCTAGAAGGGCTATCAATTCTACGACGGAGATAGAGCTCTCGGTTGCCGGAAAATGACGAGGAGCAGCGCCGAACGGTTACTGATTTGCAGCACAGAGCCACTTCTTGAGTGATCCCTCAGCCAGCGCCAAGAATACTCGCGGTGGCCTCTCCGCGAAAAAAACAACAACAAACCGCGACGGAGTAAAAAGAAATAGGCTACCGGCGCGTGGAGAAACGGGCGAGGAGCGGAATAGTGGATTTCTATCCTTTCCCGAAAAATAAAAAAAACAAAACAAAAGGAAGCGTGTCTGTGTTTCCAGATTCTACCGCTGGGGCATTGCTTGGCGCTGTCCGCGAGACCCCCTGATCGCGCCCTTTTTCCTGATCTACTTTCCCTTTCACAGCGGCCACATTCTTTCGCGATTTGACAGGCTTTCTAGAATAAAGGAGGCTATGACTTAACATGTAAGCACTATGCTTCGACCCAGTTTTCGAGCGCTTGTATGACCACGTAATATACATACGACGGTGTATAAAATAAAAATAAATATCATAAAAATAAATTAAGCATCAATTTGTTTTGCTCTTCCCCTTTCCGTAACATGGTTTTTGATGACCAGTTTTTTGTTATATTCGTAAAGCGGATGACGCTGAGTCGAACGCACTTTTTTTCTTAACCGCTGGGAGCTGAGCCCTTTTCCTTTTGTTTAGCGCTGCAAATGCACGGGTGACCGCGGTCTAAGGTAAAGCTATGAACCGGTTTGAACCGGTTCGCGCTTGTTGAAACCGGTAACCGAACCGATATGTCGCATGCATCACTAAACGTGAGCCGAACCGGGACAAAATTCGAAACTATTGAAACCTAACCCCAACCACCGAAAAAAAGCTACATCTTGAAAACTACATAGAAAACTTCAACTAGGGCAGTGGTCTCAAACTCATTTGAGTGTGGGGGCCAGATATCGAACACCTGAAATGTCGAGGGCCAACGTAAGACACGGGGGGTAGACCTCGTGCTTTTTTGCTTTTTGTAAACTCAAAGTCTTGCCATTGACATCTACTTTGGGCCTTGACCAGATGTGACAAGAATAAAAATGACACAGCTCCGCCAACGTCCTGGCATTTTTATTAGAATAAGTACACTGTCGTTCCCGTTGCTGAATTCACCCAGGAATTGACCAAGCTCGACATGTTTCTAAAAACAATCAGGTTATATGACAGTTGTTGTTTTTCTTATGATTGTTACTACAACACACGAACAAATTACTTGCCTTTTAATGGTGAAATATTTTTGAAGGCGAGAATCCCGAGCTCGTAGCTTTCTTTGCCAGTTGCTCCTGCTGATCGAGAGTTCGCGCAGTCGAAATGCATCCTTCAGTGAATAGCTTGCGCTTGCAGGCTTGTAGCGGAATTATTGTACATTACAAAAAGCTGGGAAGCAAAATATAAAGCGAAACAAAGGGCAAATGAACACAGATAGGAATAAACTATGTGAATACGTTAAACGAGCATGGCTGCTTTTCGAGCGAAAATGAATCGGCGAGATGGGATCATGATGGCGCATGCCATTTCTATAGCGCTCGAGACATTGGGACCGGGACTCGTAGCCGGTTGCCAGTGGGCCGCGTCCCAGCGAGTCGCGGGCCGCATGCGGCCCGCGGGCCGCGTGTTTGAGACCCCTGAACTAGGGTATTGAAATACACCGTTGATAAAACTTTGAATCTCACTACGCGCAGGCGTCGATTTTACCGGTTTATTTTACGGGAAACTCGATAATCGTTGCACCCCCCCCCCCCCCTCCTTCCGCCGTAGAAGCGGAACGCGCGTGCGGATAATTCTTTATTCTTTTTCTTGACTTCGTGGACCAGGCGAATGGAGTTAGACTGATAGAATGCCAAGTACCGGGCGTCCGCAAGGAAATCGAACACAGCTGTTCGCACCACAAAAATGAACTAGACATCGTGGAGAGCTCACACTCCGTCAGAGCGTAGCCTCAGCCGTTCGAGCAAGATGCCAAAGTTTCAGCACCAACCGTTATTTTATTTAAAATGTTATAATTGATTTCCTGAAATTTTCAGTGGAAGAATGGAGCCCATTTTCGCCCGTTTTCGGTTTCTGGCGCAATAGAGCTTTATGTATTTGAGAGCTCCATCCGCAGCCATTTTTCCATTAAAATTTTAAAGAAATCGCTTCTAACTTTTTTTTTCGGTAATGGTAAGTGTTGAAACTTTGGCATCTTGCTTGAACGGCGGGGGGTACGTTCTGGCGGAGTTCGAGCTCTCCGCAAGGTCTAGTTTATTTTATGTGCTGCGAAAAACGGGGTTCAATTTTCTCGCAGACGCCTGGTATATCTTTAGCGTACTTAAAACAAAAAATTATGCCGAAGTCGCTCCTGTCACCACGGTGATTCTGGACAAAATTAGTTAGCATTTAGCGCAGGGGTTCCGACTCGGCGAAGGATGGCAATTCCAATCTCACAACTGTCCGCGTACTGTTGTGTTCGGAGAGCCAGCCTTTCCTTCCTGGTGTCGGTGGTTTCGCGGAAACGATGTCGTCACCTGTACGTATTGTGCCACCACCACGGGCGCTCAATTCGCTCCTCTCCCGCTCCCACGGCGCGTCACTCGAAGCGTACCAGAAGACTTTTTCCCTATTGTAAGAAGAAACGTGGACCTAACGAGCGAACGAACGGAGCGAAATAGCACGGCGGGAACTTCGCATAGGTCTCACAACACCAGTCCAGTCCAGTCCAGTCCAGTCCAGTCCAGTCCAGTCCAGTCCAGTCCAGTCCAGTCCAGTCCAGTCCAGTAAAAACCAATACAAACCATGACCGTCCAAACAAAAGACGGCTGCATGCACCAGGGCAATAAATGCTAACGCACTTAAAATAAATTATCAGGTCAAGGCGTGTGCAGTCAAACGCAGGACACAATTCGCACCCGAAGGCCACGTTAAGGGCCTGTTTACATTTGTGTTTGACACTGATCGACTACACTACAGCACACTGGCGCCATCTACCAGATGACCCTGGAACCCTTCCGATATGCGTATAAGTAGACTGAAGCTTTTGCGATATTTGTGATATAAAATCTACGCACTATCAATGAGCAAGTTTGTCTTTAACAATGTCAGAGGTCTTTCAAGCTCAAGGTGAAAATAAAATGCGTAAAATATGCCCAGATGGGAATCGTTTCAGGGCTGCCCGTCGTAAGCCGCCAGGAGCGGTCGTAGCAAAGTTGATCACAGTCAAAAGCCACTGTGCTCGCAAGCCCAACGAGTCCTTATCCACCCCCTCCCCCCAACACACACACAAAGAGAACAGTTTTCTCCGCGTCCTTAAGTTACATAATTTGAAAACTTGCAGTAGACCATTACATAGTGACGAAGGCGACTACGACGCTGGAACAGTGGCGTATTCGCGACCATCGTGTGCCAGATTCCGCGCGCGCGATCGTGCCACCATCAAATTATTCTTTCATCCTGAGCTCATGCATGACCCTGTTTTTTCCCGGCCGCACATCTTGGTAACAATACACTGCTCCGTGAACAGTTTCAAGGGTATTTTCCCGACACATTAGTAGGTTTCGCAATTGAAGCGTATTAGATGCAGGAACGAACCTTTGCAGCGTTAGCTGTTTTCTGATGCTATAAGGTGAACTAACTTTTTTTTTTGTCGTTGTCGGTGGCGACAAGCAGACTTGTACGTAATCCGTTACAAGTAACGAAATAACTTGTAATCCCTTACATTTATCAGTAATTTAGTAACGGAATAATTACACATTTTCTAGAGTAATTTTAAAGTAATTCCCTTACATTTTGACGTAACGGATTCCTTGTAATTCGTTACATTTTGTTTCAGGACCCCCCCCCCCCCCCCCCTCTCCTTTTAAAGAAAGGGTTGTTTTTATTCTGGTAAGGTCGAGCGCTGTGACACCGCAAAGGGAGGCTTGGCACTTTTCAATTCCGCAAAGCCTTTTTTTTTTTTTTGCAACACTAAGCACCTGAATCTATCTTTTTTTTTAGACTCTAACAACAATGTCAAAAAATCCAAATGAACATTTCTACAAATATAAGAAAAAAAAAGGAGGGGGGGGGGAAGTTATATCCGCTTTTTTAGTCCCTTTGGTTTTTTTTGGTTTTTTCTTTGCGATCGAAGGCGGGGCGAGGCGGACAAAAAGTGATTGTGTGGCTCTTCGAGAAGCTCGATCCGATGAGTGCACAGACAAGAATTAACAATGTCCTTCTCGGTTATAGTGACTACGACCATTTGCATAATGTCACAACACGAGACCACGCTCCAACTGCCCTAAAATCCACTAAAAGTGATGTGATAATATGTGAAGGTGTTACTGCCACAAGCATCCTCGTTCTTTGCTGCACCCTTATCATCTTCTCTTAGAAAACAGGATGTATTTTTTTCTGCTTATTTCACCCTATTTGACCCTGTTTTAAGAGCTACTTACTCTTTTGTAGTCCAACTTCTAGGGTTGGCCCACTTCATTTGTGAATTCCAGCCAGGTTATCTGCATCTCCGTCACCATTTTTGTGAGTCAGCTTTTTGCGAGCACTTCGAAAATGGTATTATTATTCCTTTTTTTTTCTCCCTGTTTTTACCCCAGCAGGACGCATCTTATCTCAAGCAGATATTTTTACAAATAAAACATAATGGTGGCTGACGTAGACTTGATATTCTGGGCTTGAGGAAACTGGGAGAGTGAAACTCGTGAGTAGGGCCCGCGGCTTACTTAGTTCTCTGCCCATCGCTGCCCTTGGCATCAGCGGACGTCTATGTGGAGAACACCGGAGTAAACTGCAGTCGGTTCGTGCTCCGTGCGTTTTTGAACGGCATCAAGAAAGGTACACACGGCAAACGTGCGTTTACATTTCCTTGTTTTAACCGACTTCTAATTAATTGCTGTTATGAGTGTCTTTTTTTTTTCTTTCGATTACTTATATTTATATGCTGGAACCCTTTTTTTATTCACCGTCTCAACCGAGGCTCGACCTGTTCAGAACCAAAGAAAGAAGAATATCGATAATACCTTACTGTTACAAGTATGCTTTGCTATTGTTTGGCAGTATATGCCGGTATACTAAGATGGACATAAATTAATTCTTATTCTAGTTTTGGCCAGATGTATGGTGACTTCTACAGCTTCGCGATTTCGACAATGGAGAATTTCAGTAGATTGGTCCGATGGCTCCGATAACGATACCCGATAATCCGCCGCCGCACATGCGCATTCATCATAACGTTATCGGGGGTATGGAGGTATCGGAACGATCTACTAAAACTCTCGAATATCAGTCAACGACTGCTACGTCGAAGCTTTGCTCTATCTTCAAGTAAATAGTTCTTCCATTGCTTCGCTGAAGAAGCTCAATGCAGAGCATAAAGCATTCGTGAGGAATAATATGCCACTCCCATACAGTGCCTCAGTTCAAAGGGTGTTCAGCGTAACAGTCGACATCTTCAGTAAGAAATAGTGCAAAAGGTCTGACGAGACTTTCGAGAGTCAGCTGTTGCTTAAAATACTCAAGGACATTAAATGAAACAGGTTGCAACAATAAGAACTTGAATAACCCTCTTCCCTTTATTTCTTAATTGTAGACAATATTGTTGAAAGTAACGCCACGAAAGTAACGGATTACTTTTTGGGGTAACGGTCACTTACTTTTATGGAAGAGTAATTGTAATTGTAATAAATTACAATTTAGCCTTGAGTAATTGTAACTGTAATTCCTTACTATTTTTCAGTAACGTGTACAAGTCTGGCGACAAGAGCCTGAAGCTAGGAATACTTCTCTTGTCTTCTTTGCTTTCTCCCCTAAATATGGATTTAAAAAGAAATATTCACATTGGAAGGAAACTAATAATATGTCAATGAAAGATCGACAGACATAAAGAAATTAAGTGTCTATACACGGTTTCACTTTACGTCCGAGCACAGCGGTGTGCTACGAGCCATCGGAGCCAATCCAAGGTCGTGTCATTGTCACGAGACCTTGGAGAGGGGACATAGCAACGCGAGGAAAGCGTATCACGGGCTACGTCCCCAGAGCTCGATTGGCTAGGATAGCTCGTATCGCCCGCTGCGTCCGGACGTAAGGCAAAACGAAGTATAACATGCCCACTGAAAAAAAAAAGAAGAAAATCCTTGAACTTTTTAGAGCGCAGCTCTTAGGCGCCCGTTTCCGGCTTGAGCGGTGCCGGCGTCGCCGTCGGCGTAACCGCGCGTTGCATTATGGGACGTCTCCCATAATGACGTCACATGTAACGTCACGTGTGACGTCAGGAGGGTCACGAGGGAGAAGGAGGAAGGGGAGACAAGTTTTTCCGCTAAATATAGCGGAAAAAGCGCAAAACTTTCCCCGCTAAATGTTGTGGCTAACTTTTTCCACTGAATTTAGCGGGAAATGTAGCGAAAATTTCCCGCTAAATAGGTGAGGAGCAGGAGAGGAGGAGGGGTGGGGAGAAGGGGCATACCCTTCCCTCCGTACCCTCCCTCCCCCTACTCAAGAGCTGCGCTCTAATTCGGCATTACAAGGGGTCGTAAACGTCTTTCATTTTTTTTCTCAGCAGCGATACCAAGAGGGGGCGCGTACGGAAGTCTTCATAAAGAAGGCCGAGGCCGCGCGTAAGGAAGGCCTCGTGAAGCAAAACTGAAAGACAGGTCGCAAGGAAATTCCTGAAATAAGCCAGACAAATTTACTCACACACACGCATAAGAGAAAAGTGTAACTTCCATAACACTTTGGCTTTGGGCCCACCCACTGCGCTGAGGGTGCTGACGATGAGGAATTGAATCTATACGCGACGTGATAGTGGGTAGCCAAATGGAACGGAGAAGCCTGGTTTTATACCCTGGCTTCTGAAGTCCTCTGCGATTGTGATGTTTTATTTACTGTATTATGTCGCTTCATCTTTTTTTCTTGATATACTTGTTGCTCTACAAACTAAAACGGAGCGATTGATACCGCCAAGACGATGCCCTTAATAGAATGCAAACTGGAATTGCGGGAAACTTAAATGGAAACAGAACGTATTCTTGCACAGAATATCGGGGCAGAGCTAGCTAACTGGGAAATATGAATCACAGAGCTAATACTAATTATTTTGCTTAATGTTACCAACGGAACGTACCACGAAGAAGCGCGGAGTGAAACATTCAATTTGGTAAACATTAATAGGTTTTTCAGAATATTTTGTTATTTCTGCTTTATGGCTGACAAAGATTCAGAACCAGCTTCTGAATATGTTTTAACAAATGACAACAGAAGCGAGGGTTGATGAACTGCGTATGAGCTACTTTCCTGAACGAGCACGGGGTTTCAAAAACGAGCCTCGGGAGAGGTAGGATATAATACGGGCCTGGGTGTGCATTAGCAACCTCGCACTTCAACAAACATTTAGTAAAAAAATCAAAACCAATTTCATGATATTACCCGATGCATACGAATAGGCTCCCTTTGATCACGTCTGCGCTTATAGATCACGTGCGCTCTCAACATCAAAGGAGAGCTTTGTGGGAACCATATTCCGTTCTGTGATTTTCAGGACGTCGACCTCATCTATCTGCGGTTGCGCCTTTCGCAGGAGCGAACCTTGTAGCTCAGGGACTACACGTTGGGTCGACTTGACAACGGCAGTGCCGAGGATATTAGCTTTTTCTTTTTCGAAAATTTACACTGGACTTCATGTCGTTATACTCTTTTATAATTTTCGTTCTTGCTTTAGATTCAGTCCAGGTAACCTCACTGTGAGAGAGAGAAGAGAAGAGAAGCAGTAAGAGAGAGCTAGAGAGACAGAAAGAGAAAATGAGAGAGAGAGAGAGAGAGAGAGAGAGAGAAAGAAAGAGAGGGGGAAAGAGAAGGGGAGAGGGAGAGAGAGTAAAAACCACAAGCTGATGACCATAGATTTTGGCGAAGTCTCACCCCGTGTCTTGGTCGGCACGAAACCAGCCCCCGGATGTCGTAAATCTCAGTCGAGCGCGGCCCAGAAAAAATATTGCTTGCCTTCGCAGTTTTCCAGATATCTTGCGCCTTTTCATACTATGTTTTTGTCGTCTATTGTAACGGAAGTGATTGCGAACTTTTTTAACGAAAACATAAAACGACCAAGACTCATATTTGTTTCTTTATTTGTTTTGCAAATAGCATCCACGGGACCCCGGGGTACCAGAAAGACGATAAAAATAATCGAAAAACGAAATGCCAGCATGAATGTCATTCAGTAGGAACACATAAAAAAGAGTACAAAGATACACTTTTTATCCTTCTGAGTCAACAAATTAACATCAGGTATACATACGTTTGCACTTGTTTGTATACGAGAAAAGCAAATAAATAATACAAATAAGAGTACCTAGGTAAGAGAAATAAAAAGCAGGCGCGCGAATTAATGACACATTAGAGACGTTCGTTTGTGTGTTTATAATGTTCGCGTATACAATGTACTAAGAAAGCACGTAAAGGCACGCCAAATCAAAACAGAGTAGCGAGTAAATATGAAAAAAAATACAGGTGATAGAGCGGTTTAATGCGAGCACCTGTGCACAAAATCGTTGGAGAGAGTGATTTCAAACATATAAACACCGCGAGTACATAGGGAAGTTTCTACCGTGCGTTAGGGCCTGCGGACGCCACCCAGGAGAGCTTGCGCGAGGACACCTCTGCCACCTGGACGAGGGACCGGACCAGCGAGCAGCCCACTGGGAAGCACTGGGCCCTCATCGCCCGCAACATCGTCCCGCGCCCTCGCCTGATGGCTCTATTTCAACAACGTCAGCGCCTCTCTGTCATCTGTACGTCGTCGTCCTCCCCTTGTACATATTATCTCATAATCGTCATCCCAGACGTGGCACCGCGGTCTTCCATTGTACGGGCTGTCGCCTTTCCGCAGTGCCACGGCTCTCCTGAGCCAATAAAGGTTATTATTAAAATTATTATTATATTGTGCATAAAAACTACTTTGTGAATATGTCTCTAAACTGCTTCCACGAGGTCGGCATAAACATAAGTAACCAATTCCCTCTCACACGACCCTTGCTGACGAGAAGACTTACACGGCACTCATTACAAGTAATCAAATTACTTGTAATCGATTACATTTTGGAGTAATTTTGTAATCGCTTGATTATAATTTATTAGGAAGTAATCGCAACAGTAATCTGAATGATGAAAATAATCCCTGGAGAAGGGGAACAAGGCGGACAAAGGACAAACACAAATGTCCAAACAAAGCTAGCGTGACTGGACCGCGACCAAAAACAATCGTAATTCTTGTCCAGCTCGCTTGCACCTTTGCACTTAATTGCATTATCATCACAGTAATATGAATATTTTTGATGTACTAAAATTACTTGCAACCATTACTTTTTTTCTTACTCTTTCTAATCGTGCCCTTTGTTCCTACAAGTTTCCAACCAAGGAATCCTCGAAGCGAATCTCCGATAGGAGGATGGTTTAAGAAAACTGGTAGATTAAGAGGATGAGTAGTTCATTATTCGGTGATTCAAATCCAATAATGAACAGTACTAAAGGCCCGTTTTCAAACGGGCAGAAAACTACGTCCTTTCGAAATTCGGAAGTAATCAGAAAAATGATGGTTACCTTTCCAAGTAACCGCCAATTTCTCTTCGTCTTGAGTAATCAAGTAATATATTGGAATATTTTTCAAGCAAGACTAATCGTGATTGTAATCGATTATTTTCTTTTGACTAACGTCTTCAAGACTGGGGACGAGTATGATTGATATTGTCAACTTCCTCTTAGAATGCGTGCGCATAAAACATTGTACTTCAAAGTAAATGAACATGGTGTTTGCACTGTTCTAATATTTGCTTATTATTCGTAAAAACATTCAAAGTGCCAAGAAACACGGACGAGAGAAAAGTCAAACAGTGTGCTACCAACAACTAAACTGATTTATCTTCATTCTACGTTCACATTCTTGTTTACGTACGTTTTACTAAATTACGTTAGGGTGGTTGCTGTCCACGAACCTTCTTTCCAGAATAAAGTGGAATATGTTGCGAAGGGCAATCGAATTGAACCACAATAACCTCGCCGATGTTCCTTATAAATAAATAATCGTTCCCTCCCTCTTAATTCGTTGCCACTAAATTGATTACTGCCGCTCAGAGCGCCGTACCGACTCCACACAGATCCGATATCTTTACCATACTGCGACCATTTCCTCCAATGATAAATGACGGACAATATTGTTCGCGAGGAAGCAGTCCACAGATCCAGTTAAGGAATGCTTTCTGGGGACGAAGAAATTTGTACTTATTGAATAAAACATTCATATTTTAAGTTATTTACTCTTGCTCGACAGCCGCCGAGCAAACGAGACTTAAATAAAAAAGCATAACCAAGCTGTAATCGAAACTGTAATTTTTTATTACGCAGCCAGTCAAAAATATCTGCCACGAAGTTGACAATAAAACTGATTGGGAAATAAAAAAAATATATAAAACTTATTTGAATTGCAATTACAAAAAAATGAAAGCCGTTTACAACTCCCTGTAACGCCGAATTAGAGCGCAACTCTTGGGGAGGAGGAGGGAAGGGTACGTACTGAAGGGAGGGTATACCCCTCCTCCCTCCTCCTCACCTCCTCATCCTGTCTGCTATTCCTCCATCCGAGCGGTGCGCCTCACGAGGGTCACGTGACTTCAGGGGGTCACGCGACCTCACGGGGGTCACGTGACCCCTGCGAGGTCACGTGACGATTACGATGACGTCATAGTGATGACGTCATTGTCATCGTTATCGTCACTGATGACGTCATCAGTGACGTCACCGATGACGTCATCATCACTAGTGACGTCATCAGTGACTATGACGATGCCGATGACGATGACGTCACGCGTCCCATAATGCGGTGCGCGGTTACGCCGACGGCGACGCCGCTCAAGCCGGAAACGGGCGCCTAAAAGTTGCGCTCTAAAACAAGTATATAACATTTATTTTAATTACAATATTTTGAAAAATTCAAGAGGAGCCGACACAGTTGTCTATTTCTTGCAGCATTATTTCAGTTTTGTTTATATTAAAAGTGGTAACGTGCATAATCAGTGGAAACTTTATCATTTGAATGGGCCATAACAGCACAAAACAAAGACTCCGCGAGAAATCAACGCACTTATAAGAGACGCTAAGACTTCCGGGGATCTGAGGACTCGCTCAAATGTTCATGTTGCGATATCATGTTCATTCAGCCAAACTTCATCATAAGACTTTTGTGCAACATTGTGGAAGACACCGGCACGAGCGTGTAGCTCTAAAATGCGCCTTAAATGGGTGAATGATTACGGGATAATAAAGTTTTGCGCATTCGTGCCGGTTCATTTCTTTTTGTTGTTCACTTGAACAAGGACCTAAAAAGATAAAATATTTTGAAAAATGGTCAGGTATCAATCATTATCCTAGGGGCATATCAAATCAGCGTGTGTCAGTTTTCGGTGCTCAATAATAAATATAAGAAAACACTGATGGGTGTTCTTCAAAGTTTTTCAGGGGCGTTTTGGGGCTTAAAAACACGATGATTCACCAAGTATCATATCCACTACCTTCTCTCTCCCTTTATCGTTAACGTACTCATGTGTGCTCTAGGCAAAAAGGCAAGGGCGCGGTAAGGTCTAACTGATGGCTCTCGAGCCAAAACGCTCGTCTAAAACAAAGACGCATTTTACTGAACTCCCCGGTTCACGAAAAACGGTGTTAGTTGTAAACGTTAAAGTTCTGATTTGTATGTTTAATCACTGATTTTGTGCCAAGTTGTCGTGTTTAAAAAACACGACAACTTGGCACTGTAACACAACTGGCAACCTGGGCCCTCTAGCGTGCATAACTCAATGGAACTTTTACAAATGCACACCTGTACGAAAATCCCGTTTATATTAACATCGACTGAAGTAATAACTGTATTCATGATCTGTAAGTTTCATTGCGATAATTCGCTGTGTGTGCTGCTGAGAAGTTGTGCGTTAGCATGTTTACACTTTTTTTCTCTAGAATGTCTTCACAAACGATCAAGGCTACAGCCCCGGCAAGCCAATCCAAGCGTCGGGGTTAGGCATGCAAGGAAGTTCAGCTCAAGTGAACTTTTACAGTGGAGCAGTGACATGTGCATCTCACCGTTACTTTAATTAAACTGCGGAAATACCCTCAGATTTTGCCCTTTGCCAAGGAATGCCGAAACGTTGGACAGCAGAGACTGCCCGTTTACCCGCCAGGCTTCATAGTAATCTATATATTGTTAAAATACTTCGAAATAACATTTAGCATATGCAATTTCTTTCACTGAAGCAAAACCTATAACATTGATATTTATTTTCTTATGGTAGAGGTACTTCATGACACGCCGAAAACATTGCGTGTTTTACCCTCGAAGAAATTAAAAAAGCGAACGAAAATAATAAGTGTCGTCGTGGTTGCTGATCACTTCAATCATTTTTGTTTTCGAGGGTTTCGTTTGCTTAATCTTTTCAATTATACACTATCAACGAACCCATCAAAAAACCATGCCTCAAAGATGAGTCTGAATTGTTTACGCTCTAGGCCTGACCGTCAGTACGAAGATAAGAGTTTTCACTCGTGTTTAAGGTTGAGCTTCGCTAACTGCAAAGTTCATGTTTTCTTTTTCTTTTGCTATTTCGTATTGTCGAATTTTTTCGATACTCAAATTCAGTCACACTGGTTAAAAGTAAGTTCCTTACAAGAGCTGACAAAAATGAAGTCGAAACTTTAACCAAGGACAGTTAATTATAGTTCCTTTTGGCACACGAAAACAATGAGACAGTAGGCTGTGGTTAACTTTCCCAAAACTTTTCAGCTATTGAAAGGAAAAAAAAAAAAAAAAAAAAAAGGTGAAGCATGAAGCTCCTCGGGGAGAGAAAATGAAGCCGGGGACTGAAGCGAGAAAAGAATCCCAACTTTTCTTTTTGAACTGACTCACCCGACAAATTAGGTTTGCTCCAATTGTGCCACCGAACTTCGAACTCCCAAGAGTCAAGCTTTCTTTAGTCAGAAATATTGTGATAGTAATTTACTTAAAGGTCAAGATACTAAGAACATTCTATAGTGTCAAGTAATGATATCCCTTTTTACTGATATTTTAAGGAGACATGACAAAAATAAACAATATTAGCAATATCGAAGAGTGGACTCCATAGTACCTCGGTCTGCGATGACCTAAACACTGCCGCTGAGGCTTTTGGGGCGAGATGCGTAGCACGTATTTGAATCACATAGTTAATTAGCCTCAAAAGGCTAGAAGATGAATATTCACTGAGGCGAGGCCAGTGAAAGCTTCTCCAATATACGAAAGCAAAAAAATTCAAGCGCAATGATAACCAGAATAACAAAAGCGACAAGTAAGTTAAACCTTAATGAAGTTTCTTAGTAACAGGGTGACGCGAATATGAATTATGCCTTGACCACTCGATGAAGGAATTTCCCAAAAAAGCTTCACTTAAGAACTACTTTTCACATAATTTTTCCCGAAAATTGATGTGCGTGGTCTAATAACAGCAACTGTCGAGGCGAAGATTCACAGAAAAATTGGGAAGGCCGAAAGTCAGCTTGTCACTCCTGTGCCAAAAATTATATAAATTTGCAGCAGTTTTCAAAAGTTGAAAGAATTATATATATATATATATATATATATATATATATATATATATATATATATATATATATATATATATATATATATAAAAGGCTACCATTCATTTCAACATTTCTGGGAAAAAAAACAAAAAACGTTCTCCCAAGTGGAGATAAAGAAGGCGACTCATAGTATCTCTCGGTTTGTTCACCAGCCAACATAGATGGTGCAAAATAACAGCACAGATTTTAGAAAGTGACTTCCGAACACCCAAAGATTCGATTTTTCCTCCAAGCCGGCATCGATCTCCGATAAACGAAGTTTCGAGGTTTTTAATTCCACGTTGCCTGCCTGTTGAAAGAAAGGCTAATTGGATCTGATAAGTATTTAACAAAAGTGACAAGACAAACCGAGCACCGCACTTTCAGGTCCCCCGCGGCTGCACGAATCGTTTGATTGCTTGAGATAGAACTAGAAATATAAAGAAAATAGAGTCATTATCATTCTGCCATTTTCATTGGCGCAGTCGGTGCGAGGCCTGCACTATTTCCTAATATGCTTACAAATAAAATACATTTAAGACAACATTTTGTATAAGCTGATCTACTTACGTAATCATGGGCATCAAATGAAATTAAAAAAAAATAAACTTGACTCCGAGATAAAATGAACAGTTATGTTTTTAAGAATAAAACAATAAATATCTCCAACCTTTAGCAGTTACAATTCACCAAAGCACGGAAGTTATTTTAATGCTGCGTAGTGGTGCAATATGTGAGATTTTATTATATTTTAAGAACATTTTGAATATACGGAGAAATCATTAATATTAACGGGAGCACACACAAAAAAACAGTTCATCAAAGAATATAACTATTTTTTTGCCCAAAACAGTCGCATTAATTGTAAAGTTGTGAAATATTTGTCGGACACTATTTCGCTGAAGTTATCTACAGCTTAATAAAGCAATAGTGAGGGTGCAGGCTAGCTTGTGTGAATTGAGCATAGTTGTAAACCCGAGACCGGGTTTACAACTATGCTCAATCTACAGCTTGTTTTCTTTTTTTTAGGCTTAACGTATTTGTTAAAAAAAGAGCAGTGACAGCAACAGTAATGCAGTTTGTGCAGGTGACTAGTCGGATAATGTACTAAAATATGTTTATTAACGTTTTAATGACTCAAAATCAGCATATGGTTCAAATTAGAAACTTGCCGAGCGTCATTAAAAACCAGTAAGTTAGAAAGACTTGGAACACGTGGGAAGCACGGTGGAGCGATAAAGTTACCAGACGCGCAGCAGGAGCAAGGCTACTGAGGTGATAAATCGCCTGCCCGACTTTTCCGTCTCTTATCATAGCACCAGCCTTGTGCCTGTTTCACGAGTGGTAACTTTAGCGCACTACTGCGCTTTCCACGCGCTGAAGGACATTCTAAAACTTACTTATTTAGTAGTTTTCGATGACGCTCTGCAAGTGTCTAATTGAAGCTATATGCATATTTTCACTAATTAAAACGTTAACCACAACACATTTCAGTGAACTCTTTCCTGACTGCGCCTATAGGCCATCGATCACCGGTGACCGATGGTTTTCAGGCGCCGTTAAGAGATTGAATTTAGTGCGGAGAATTACGTTCCACAATCAGGTGGATAGCCGAGGAACTGAAGTTTTGTTCTTAATGTAGCTTTGAGCTTGATCACAAACTGGTAGACTGTCAAAAATAGTCTCGGGAACGGTGGTTTGACTTGTCTAACATGGCTAACTGCTTTCATCAGTCTTCTTAACAAAGATGACATTATTTACATAAATCAACTGTATTGTGGAATACTTTTAGACCTCAATAACTCTGGGGACTCTTTAAAGGATGTGATAGGCGTCGCTGAATAGGTGGTTGTCGGTAAGCGTCAATATAATTTTCAATGCTGTCCTAAGCCGGCGTGCATGTTTTATGTTCTCAACAAGGCAAACAAAAATGCTATATATGAAGGAACCGCAATCAAGCCTATGACAAAACCAAGGTATAGAACACAAAGAAAACATCGTGCTGGGGATGTGAGGTGTATACTATTTGTGTTTCACCAATGCAAGCATTCCTTCGTTGAAAATCACACATGTTACGGAGGCTACCTCTCCGACGAACCGAAAGTAGACAATGTCAGTTATACTACACTAACTTCCAGAAGAAATAGCCGCGAGTGTGGGGCACATTTTGTACATTTTGCATTTCTTTTAATTTGTCATTTAATTTCACATAGCCGTAGAAGTGGCGGCATTTATACGGCCTTTGGAAGTATATTGTACTTTTAGAAAATAAAATTTAAAAATCTTTTTTTTTTTCATTTTACACCAACCTCAGTTTCCTTTGAAAGAACAACTAATTGGCCACATCTTGGTGTTGTCATATTTGGCTATTTGTCTCAAATTAGTCTGGAAAACAAAAGCGTTTGCACGGATCCTTTGCAAATTGCTACATTTCCCGTGGTCAGGAAAAAGTTAATTATTCGACTTATCGTGACAATTAACCTCCTGTATTATGTCTCCCGGCCGCATAAAGGCCCGTTCACACTCTTGCGACCGAGTACGACTGAGAGAGACAAGATCTCTTAAAACTTTTTAATTTTTTTTAGAACGAGGGAACATACTGGCATTGTGGCGCCATCTATGCGGTGACCCTGGAACTGCATTTCACAAGAGTGAAGGTTTTGCGGGATTTCCGAGGTCAAATGTGCGTAATACTCATAGAAAGGCTCGTTTATAATATTGACAAAAGTTTTTCGAGCCAAGAAAGAAAGGATAAGGCGCGAGAGAAATAAGAAAATATGCCGGACCGCCGAGTTTACACTGCTACCCAATAGATGGCGCCAGTGTGCCCTCTGGTTTAAAGAGGCACTGACACTTCAAAGGTCGTATTTTTTTTATTGTCTAAAACGACGCAAGTTGTAGTCATAGACACGCAAAAAAAAAACCGCATCGCGAAAAAAAATTTCCCCGCGCGCGCGCGCGCCTTTTTATTTTTTTAAATCTCCCGATGCTACCTCCTTGCTTCTTTTGATCGGTGATGTCAAAAATCAGGAAATTTAGAAGCTTTGTAGGCGACATTTCTATAACATTTAATAACGGCAATCGTAAAACATGTTTTTTAACGCAATCGCGAACGCACTACGGCCCCTCTTTTTGAAATACCAAAAATCAGAGTTCGGTGAGATGTCCCTTCCTAGATTTCTGTCCTCTCTCAGAAAACTTGCCGCCGCTCGAGCAGATCGGCGAGTCGGGGAAGAAACCGGTTTTTTCCCGCGCCGGCTCCCGCCATCTTGCCTCTTCCTCGCTCTGGGGCAGCGGAGGTCCGAGAGAAAGTCGAGTCGCAGGAGACCGCAAAATTTGACTGACTGCACTGGCGGGGATGGCGCGGGAACTTCAAATTCGGCATTTGGAAATTGTTTTTTTTTTTAATTCACAAATACTGAATTCCCAAGTTTCGAATTTTGAGGGTACTGTCCCGGCACCGTTTTCAATCGTTTCGGATAATAAAAAAAAAAAATATGATTTTGATGTGTCAGTGCCCCTTTAAGAAGTTTTTAAGGAACCCAGGTTTAAGAGGTCGCAAGAGTGTGAACGGGCCTTAACTAAGCTGCACAAACCGCATTAGTGCAGCTTTCGCGGCATTGTTTTTAAACAAATGCGTTAAACTTAAATAGAAACACCCTCTACATAAAAAAGCTAAGCTGAACAATGACATATAATAAAAGAAGACAAACGCGCATGTCTATATATATATACACATATTTCAAGTCAACTAATTCATCCCCGCGTGGAAGATATTGTTTGAATCGTGCAAAACTCGCGGAACAATGTCGCCACGTTTCAGTTTCGTCTTAATGCTCCTCCTGAAAAAAAAAAAATTGTAATAAAAAATAAAGTGCTAAAAATTCTACCTCGCAAATCACCATTACGCAAGTCTAATGGATCGTAAAAATATAAATGCCACGCTATTTTGTTGTTATTGAAACACCGAAAAGGTTCCCAGGAAATGAGAAATGAGAGCCTTCGCACTTTCTCAAGAAACATTTCTTTCCGCATTGTTTTACAAAAAGAGGCTTTTTTTTTTTACCATTATAACAGTGCAGTCGAGCATCGTGTTTATGTCGATTTGTCTCGTTTGTTTTCAACACAAGAGATGAGTTCGGCGGGTCTGCCAGAACAGAACTCATTCCTCATCTCACGGTGCATCTCTCTTATTACCCTTTCTGTTTTCCCTCACAATTGGCGTTTTTCTAAAATATACACGTATAAAATTCATGCGGCCTTCGACGGAGCTACTCCACACAATATGCGACAATATATGAAGTGGTAAAGTTCAATGAACTTATGCGCAAGAACATTTCCGGTTCCTCGCCTTCTCGTGAAAACAAACCGCGGCGAAAGCCGAAGCTCTGCACGCTCTTATGTGAGCTCCACAGACCACACACAATCACACTGCACGTAAGCATTTTTGCGATAAATTTAGCGGAGGAACTTACCCGCTAACCATCACAATGCACGTGACACCATGACGTCACGCGACAACGTGACGTCACAAGGCACTGACGCCACGTAACGCCATGGTGTCATGTGACGTCACATAACATGGCCTTGACATCACCTGATACTGTAAGTAAGGTGTCAAGACGACTCCACTGGAAGGACACCCGGGGATTTGCTGTGAAGCCTCGCATGTCACGGCTGTCGCCGAAGAACGAGCTTGTGGAGGCTAATGAACAGAGTCCAGAACCTGATGACAATACAGGGACCGAGCACTACAGAGGTTAAAAACATGTGCAAATCCTGAAGATGCATTGACGCCGCCACCGTTGATCTAATTGCGTCATGCGTAGTGTTAACCGCAGGATACCCTCGGCGTGTCCTTTTAATTCTAGAAGTTGATGTTCTGGCTGAATGTGGACAGGCTGGTAGGTATTGTGTATATATAATTTTTCATTTATAACTGTCTTCTACAGAACATGTTTTTCAGATTCCCTGGCGTTGCGACGTTTAGTGCAGATTGTAGCTCGAGTGTGGGACTTAACAGGACAAACGCAAACACGAAGCTCCAAACAAGTGACTGAACATTATACACACAGCTAAGGTTGCACCTTACGGTAGATTGGAGTCATGAATAAAGTTAACGTTACACGTAATTTAAGTAAAGTGCAGTGTAACTTTTATATTTTGTTTTTAGAAACGAAGTCCAGCTGGAAGTGAATTGAATGCAATATACTTCGAGCAAGTATATTATACGAAGTCTTTTAAACATTATTGATATAGGTACCTTCTCGTTTCTGCCGTAAATATCTATCGAAAAAAAAAAAAAACTAAATGCCATACAAAAATAACTGCTTTTCTTGACCAAACAAAAAGGTTCCTCTTAAAGCTGGATGTGGGATGTCGCCTGATGAATTGGGCTGAAGTTCAGTTTACACACGGCGCGCTCTTTCATTGCTTTTGGAAATGGTCATTCGGGTCAAGGCTGCTTATTTGCCGAGTTCGAAAAAAAAAAAAAGAAGAAAAGAGGAACTGCCACTGTGTCAACAAAAGCGGAGCCTCTACCATGCTCGAACATTTCGCGAACTGTACTAGTGCGCCGCATTATAAATCCATTACTACACCAATCAAACCAGGAAAGTCGAGAAATGACGTCAGTAATTGGAGCAGCGTTTGCACCATTTTAGACGTCAGTGGCGTCTTCTGGCTTACAACCGATCCTAGTTGATGCTTTATGTAGGGACTTTACGCCGTTTTGGACTCCAAACTTCTCAAGCATAATTACCGACGTGACTAAAACTGAATTAAAACGTGTGCTTGATATTCTTTTGCACAAAAGGGAATTGATGCGGTCGTCGCGATTGGCTGGAACATTTGCTCGTAGGAACGCCCATATCGCATTTGGCCAATGATGTTCGCTTATTCGGTCATTCAGTCACCAAGTGTTTAGTATCTACGACCCTGGATCAGTTCACATCGACAGGAACGGCAACGTCATGTGTTGCGTAAACTGCAAGACATCAGTGAATAAAGAAATTATATGAACCGCACAAAAGCAAGACTGAAATTTGCGTCAACATACATTTATTAAGGCGAAAGCCTTATATGTCTCATCGTTCAGCCGACCTTCAAAGACCTTGAGCGAAAACACGTCGGCGACCCGAAAAGTACGAAAACACGCCGACCTGAAAAGTACGAAAACACGTCGGCGACCCGAAAAGTACGAAAACACGTCGACCTGAAAAGTACGAAAACACGTCGGCGACCCGAAAAGTACGAAAACACGTCGACCTGAAAAGTACGAAAACACGTCGGCGACCCGAAAAGTACGAAAACACGTCGACCTGAAAAGTACGAAAACACGTCGGCGACCCGAAAAGCACGAAAACACGTCGACCTGGAAAGTACGAAAACACGTCGGCGACCCGAAAAGCACGAAAACACGTCGACCTGAAAAGTACGAAAACACGTCGGCGACCCGAAAAGCACGAAAACACGTCGACCTGAAAAGTACGAAAACACGTCGACGACCCGAAAAGTACGAAAACACGTCGACCTGAAAAGTACGAAAACACGTCGGCGACCCGAAAAGTACGAAAACACGTCGGCGACACGAAAGGTACCAAAACGAAGGGTACCGATGAAGCGGCGCCAAAAGTGCGCCGTCAGAGAGCGAGCTGCCTTCGGAGGTTCGCTATCACGTTTACATCGGCGCTTGGACTTTCGCCTTCAAGTCGTCTTAGGGATATCATAAGAGGCATAAGAGGCAAAAGCGTGCACCGGAATGCTACGAACACCAAAACATCACCCATACAGCGATATCTCGAACGCATGACCGTATTTTTCAAAACAAGGAGGCACATTCGACAGATATGCTTACGACCCTTTTCTCCGAAAAGGAGAGGGAACGGCCTCGCGTCTTATCCGCCTCGCCGTCTTGAGGGGGTAAAGTGAAGAGAGGAGGAAACGAGATATCTTCACGTCACGCGTCTCGTCGGCCTCGTTCAATCTCGACCTCCTTTTCCAAAAATACGGCCGTCCATTCGAGATATCTCCTTAAGAGTAGTGTTGCAGGGATTTTAGCGGCCCGCCTACATCTCATGCATTGCTTTTTTGAAATGCAAATTTCGGTTCACCACCCCTTTAAGAAGGTAGGTTACGTTTAATTTACGTTGAAATGCTCTCCTAAAGAGGTCAAATTAACCGTTTTTAAAATTCTAGTTCGTCCAATTTTTGAGTATGGATCCGTTGCCTGGTACCCATATCTAAAAAAGGACATTAATCTTCTCGATTCAGCACGGGGTAAGGCTGTTAGATTTATTTACAAAAGGTAGGATCGACACTTCTCACCATCTTCTGCTATAATACTGTTGGAAATTGAATCTTTGTCTTCCATGCGGATTGTCGAGCGGCTGAAAATGTTTAAAAAAATGAGCGCATCTCCACGTGGTGAATGATCTTGATTGGAGCGAAGCTCTGGTGGTGCTGATGATACTGATTTTATTGTTCATAGGTAGTGCTGATGGTGCTGATTTTGTTTTATTGCTCATAGGTAGTGCTAAGTTCCGGGTTGCGTTTCGACTTCATTATTACTGCTGTCAGTGAAATGCAGAGCCAGTGGTTCTTCTAGCGGATCAGCTTGGATCCGCTACAAGCCGTGGGAACGCATCTCCACCGCTTAAGTCAACGGTTCATGTCAGAAAGAGAATGTGTGGTATGGAACGTGGTTATATACGCATTTGAGCATTTGACCGCAGCGCCCTCTCGTCTATAAACGTTGAACCAATGCATGCAAAGTGTAACGCGATTATATACGCATTTGACCGCAGCGCCTCTACTGTATAGACGTTGAGCGACTACATGCGACGTTTCATCCATGACATCCCCAGCTCTTGAGTTACTACCACGTCTCAGAGCCCCCTGCTCGTCCCGCAGTCGTGGCCGAGTGTTTAAGGCGATTGACTAGAAATCCATTGGGGTCTCCCCGCACAGGTTCGAATCCTGTCGACTGCGCAAACATTTTTTCTTTTTTTTTTAAGAAGACAGATGGGATGGCAATCGATGTGAACACGGACGGACGGACGGACGGACAAGGCTAGACCATAAGGAGCTTCGCCCCTAAAAATTGTTAATGGTGATTGTGGCATCCAACGCATGAACAACATACATTTCACAGACGTCACTTGCCTCAGACGGTGTCATCTTTTGAAAATTGTTCAATTTCAATGTCATAACAACTGCTTAAAAACGGTTTTTTTCTTCGCACTATTGAGTTAGGGAACAGTGTTGATGAATCTATAGCATGTTCCCCTATGATGACTTTGTAGTAGAAATAGGGAAACTTACCTTTCCTTGATGTGTGATTGTTAAATCGATATTTTTAGTTTTTTTTTAATGCGAAAGCATTAACTGTCCGATGGAACGGAGCCGGCGTTGTCTGTAGCCGTCTGTAGCAGAAAAACGGCACCCACAAGCGTAATTGCCATTGGCTGCGACGCTTCATATCGGATGCTTCGTCACGGAAGCCGGCCGGGCACTCCAGGTAAAAGCGGACGCGCGTCAGAAATAAAACACAAAGAAAAGCACAGCAAGGCAGATGCATCGTCACGAAAGCCGTGGAGCCGGAGAGGGAGCCGCGCCTGCGCAGTGGGGGAGCGTGATATCACCGCCGGCGCGCCGTGTGAACAAGGAAGACGCGGCGGCAGATTGATACTTTAGACCCATGTTGCGGATAAAAAAAAACAGGACGCGGGATGGCGGGATGGCCAAAAAAACGTGCTTTTTGTGTAAGGCTCGTCAAATTATGAGGTGCTGGAGAAATTCAGCCTTCTGCGTTAAGTCCTTATTTCGAACTCTTTTTGTTCGCCTTCCGCCCATTGAAAAGCATGCGGGAAGGGCCTTAGAACGCACCTGGTATCGCTGCGCCGCAGCGTTCTTCCGCACGTCTGCTTTCCTCGCCGTCACCATGGCAACGAACGCCGAATGAATGGAAGCACGCACGGTACCGCCGCGTGAAGCCAGCAACAGCTGACGCAATTTTACGAACGCCGTCTGCTAGCCAAAGCCGAACGCGGTATGTCAGATCAACCGGTAACGCTGCGGCGCAGCGATACCAGGTGCGTTCTAAGGCCCTTCCCGCATGCTTTTCAATGGGCGGAAGGCGAACAAAAAGAGTTCGAAATAAGGACTTAACGCAGAAGGCTGAATTTCTCCAGCGCCTCATAATTTGACGAGCCTTACACGAAAAGCATGTTTTTTTGGCCATCCTGCGTCCTGTTTTTTTTATCCGCAACATGGGTCTAAAGTATCAATCTGCCGACGCGGCGCGCTGCTTGTAGAAATGCACTGCGTGTAGATAGGCTTTCGCATTCCTACACGTAAGCAGTCTTAGGTGTCTCTGCTGAATTTTTTTGTTTTTGTTTGTTGTTCAATATTGATTTATTTCAACCGCTGTTTTCCACTTCTGCTATGGCTTCAGTGGAGGTCGCAGTACGTACAAATAAACAAAAATATTTTATTGGGATACTTAATAACTTTTTTTTTTTTACTTTGCGGTGCCATCTATATAAGCTCGGCAAATGTGGTTTCATTGTTACACAACGTGAAACATTCGGAAGTTTGTAAATACACATTTATTATCAACTTTCCGGGGGATATTTTTTTCTCAAAATTTAGCTTGAGCTGCAAATTAAGATGCTCTCTCAGTAATTCTCGAAATCAAACAGGGGCTTTGTTGTTGTTCGACCGAATCATAAAAAAAAAAAAACTAGAATGAGCATATGAAGCAGGCCAATTACACGTGCGAACCATCCCCCTGCCCACAGCTGAGAAGGTACAAACTAACAAAACTAGATAACTTTCGAAATAAATAAAAGAGAGTGAAAAATCGTTAAAAAAAGTAACCAATCAACATAGAGGGGAAAACAACAACAACACATATGCGCAAAGAAAGAAAAAAAGCGAATAACCAAATAAAAAAAAAAATCGAACCAAAAAGTACGTAATAATAACTGAACAACCGAGCTCTACATCAACTGGTCTCGGAGGAGAACAACCCACTTTTCCTAATAAGCGCGCCATAAAAGAGAATTAATCCGACGTTTTCCACAAGACACCGAGCGCGGTCCGTCGATGCGTGCCAGTTTACAATTTGTAAACATCGCTGCCCAACTTTATTCCTAAGCCCTTGCAAGAAAAGGCGCCCTCCGGGGCCATCCATGAAAATAACGACCCCCCCCCCCCCCCGTTGTGAACCGAGCCAAGCGCGGCCACTCCTTCGAGTATTGGCGACTGTATAAACACAACAGCGAAGGCCATATAACTAATCCGAGGGAAAATATGCTCCATTCACCCCTAAGCTGACAGCGCACCGGAAGCTACGCGCTCGCCGGACACATCAACCGCCTCACTTTTAACAATCTATGTGCGTGTAGGGACCGTAGCGTGATCACGTGGCGAGAGATAGACGTACGATTGATCCAGCGAGCACCTAGCTTTCGCCACACTGTCAGTTTAGGGATGAACGGAGTATGGCAGGGATATACTTCGCGCTGGCGGGCTTTCACGGGGCGGAAGACCTTTTTCATCCGCAGGCGCCGGTCCCTCCCACCCTGCGGGGCTACAGCCTCACATTCGTCACGCGAATGAGACTCGGGGTCCTGATCTACCGCGACCTGAATCCACATGAGCGTGTCGGGTCTGGTTTCCATCTCGTAATCCCTCGAGTAACGAGGATATAGCCTCCCCCCCCTCCCCTGTAGCCTCCCCCCCCCCCCCCGCAAATGAGAGGTGCCTTCCGGCGGAAGTCACGCTGAATGGGGGACGGGACTTGGCGAGTCGACGGTTTAATTAGAAATGAGGTCGCGATAATGCGCGCACGCCGCGCTTCCTTTGAGAATTCCTCTTGCTCCCTGGTTGGTGGACGCAAAGTAACCCGGTACGTGTCCTTGAGACTTCTAACTTCCGGAAGAGGAAGAGCTGTGGAACTCTATTTTGTGGAAGTGCGGATAGGAATTGCCGGATGGATGCCGAGGTCAAGAGAGATGCGTTTCTAAGCTGTTTGATGCCTGCGTTCACTGAGGCAGTTCTTTTTTCTTAATATTTACGTATGCAAATAAGAAAACGTTTCATATACATTTTTATAAAACTAGTGACGTAAAGAAATTGTAGAAAAGAAGGAAAATTTGATGAACACTCCAAGCGTGGGTGCAGTGATGTAAATTGCTACTTTTTTTAATATTTCTTTTACCCATCCGTCCGTTTTGCGGAGGCTAGCCTCCAATGCTTAGTAATGTAAATAGAGATAAAGTAATGAGAACAACTTAGGATTCGAAGTATCTCGAACAAATTGGAAATAAATGAAAGAATAAGAAGGAAAACACAAAACAAAAACAAGCTCCACGCCCGAATGAAGTAAAATAAACGGAAATCTGCCAACTAATATTTCCCACTCGTTTATGACGTATGTTTCTAAGAACATTGTTAGCACGAGACGTTTCTTAGAACAATATTGTTTAATCTGAAACCAATATTCGCCCTCAAAAGGTTTGTCCAGAGACCTTTGCATCGCTTATCACCCGGGCGAAAAATGCTGAGTCACTGAGCTATGGACGCATGCGCAAAGTCTGATATACCGCACAGCAGAGCTACAGCGCATGCTCAGAAGGAGTTCTACAGCCCAGCAGACAAGATGGCAGCGCACAGAAGAAGATTCTTGGAAGGGTCTATACGCCACGAGATTTTGGTGGCCTTTTGAGGGTAATAAAAAATATGTACTTTAAACTTTTCGCGCGATTATACAGCGCTAGTCTCGCCTTCGTGTTCATGTCCATATTTGTCCTTAGCTCGATTTACGCTCATGATGCTAAGCCAACAAACCAATTAGCACAACCTATTCAAAATTCACACAAAATAGCTTCGTTCCAGATTCGAAAAGCACGAAAAACAACAACAACCACAACAACAAGGACACCAGGAACAATTGAGTGAAACGATGCGCTAGTCTCAAATAGATTGTTATTCGGAAAATACGAACATATATACACTATCAAGCAAACCATTCACTCACAATCAAAATTTTCGCGAGATGAAGTCGTATACTCGTATATTTCTCTTTCTGTATTTGTTTTATACCTTCCCAATATGTGCGTTTTATTGAGTACAGGAGAACATGGGCACCTGTCACAATGAACGGCCAAGTTTCCCAAAGGTGACCTCTGTACAGAAAGGTCATATGCTCCCTGGCCCTCTCATTTATGAATCTCCCTGTCTGCCCTATATACGCTCTCCTGTACGTCGTTGGTGTCTTGTAAACCACCGATGTTTCACAATCTACATACTTGTTCACATGCTTTTTTGTGCATGCTGTAAACAAATATGTAGATTGTAAAACATCGGTGGTTTACGAGATGCCAATAACGTGCGGGAGAGCATGTATAGGATAGAAGGAGAGATGCGGAAATGAGAGGGCCAGGGAGCGTGACCTTTCTGTAAGGCGGTCACCCTCGGATATTGTTCAGAATGGAACCTTGGACGTGTTGGTAAGGCATGATTATTTAAAACGCACAGCGAAACAGACACGACGGAAGAAAGGAGACAGACAATCGCTGATTGGTTGTCTCCCTTCTTCCGTCCCGTCTGTTTCGCTGTACATTTTAAATAACCTTCGCAAACTGTGCCGCTCATTGTGACAGGAGCCCATGTTCTTCTGCACACGATGTAAACGCAGAATTTAGAAAGGTGTAAAAAAAACAAAAAAACAACAAAAAGTGAAGTATTTGAGGTTTTTAAAACCAGGGTGAAGGACGATAGGGCATGCATAAACACATCGTCAATCGTGTTATCAGACAAGGAATTTAAATCATCTCACGAGAAGTTTGATTGTGAGCGAATGGTTCGCTTGAGAGTGTATATATGTTTGCCTTTTGCGAATAAAAATTCAGTTAACAGTAGCGTATTGTTTCGTCCAAATCTTCCTGTTGTCCTTGTTTTTTTTCTTTTTGGCGCTTTTCGAACTTGCCTAACTACAAATTATTTTAGTTTCTTTTCCCAGTGAAAACAATAATTTAGTTTCATAAGTTAAGTGCAAGAAGTACGTACTTTATAGTCTTCCAAGCCTTTACTCAAAAAAGAAACGTCTTGGCGAAAGCGTAGATATTTCTGACTCATTGGAAGAAACTACCAAGACGACACTATTTATCGAAGGATTGATGTGTTGGCACATGTTAGTCGCGACATCATGAACTCATTGTTTAGATTATGAAACAATTAATATGTAGAAAATGAAGTAGTAAATGTTTTGCACTTTCTAATACGCACCAAAGGGAAGGGGCGAAGAAGGAAGCAGTTTTGAGGAAATAACTATTCATCAAAGAGAGTCCCAAACAAACCCCTAACTAACAGCGTGAGAGCTACAATGGTTGCAAATATCTGGATAGCGAAGTCGCTATGAATTTCACTTTTAAACATGCACTCGTTAGCTAAGCTTCAACCACCCAGAATACGTTGCCTAGTGAGCGGTACTCGCATTTCACGGGCTAAGCTCTCACTTCGTTCCGGGATTGACGATGGAAATATAAAGCTTCTTGTTTGTTGCGTTTAAATCATTAGCACATGTGCTCCGAAACCGAGAACTTAGCTTATTCTTTCGAACTCAAAACCGCGCGTGCTGTAGTACATTCATCTACTCTGAGCGAATAAGGAATGGGTTTCTTTTCGTTCCGGACGCAGTGAAGCTTAGCATTAACGTTTCTGGTTTTCGCTCTGGTTAACCGGAAACTCCGAACATCATTTTTAGCACGGGACTATCGGGGGTGTTCGGTGTCACGTCGCAGTCTTTTTCTATACTATACATGGTGTTAAATTTTATTTTGAACATATATATATTTAAATTTGGGTTGGAATTAGACAAGCTCTGTTTTCATCATGTATTTACCAGTCTCGGCTTTAGTTTTTAGAGCGGAGAAACAATTTACTTGGAGATAATCTAAGCATTTCTGGAATTTGTGCGGCTAATAAAAAATTCCATCGTATGAAATCGGCTATTTTATTGAGATATGAGCAAAGATTTAATTTTATGTATTAGATGATAAAAGGGCTGTTTTCCCTAAAAGAATGAAAAATATTTATACCGGAACAGAATTAAGTCAATGTGGTTAATTTTTCATGGTTACCAAATGTAACCAACCAAACGTACCAAACGTAATGTAATGTACCAAACATAAAACCATAAAAAACTATTTATTTATCTAAGCTTTTTTTTTTTTTTTTTTAGGCAATCGATTGAAGCAAGAAATGGGATCACAGTTTTTGATGGGCGAAGAGACAGTTTACAAACTGCTGAATTTTAAGCATGCCTCACACCAAACTCCCAGATTAAAAGTTATTTTTTGTTTAAGAATACGTTTTTAAATAGCACACAATTTAGTTACCGTGCTGCGTCCATTGCCTTGAACGGACGAGTTTGACGAATGCTGGGTGTTTTCATGAGAGATTGTACATTGATGGTCCGGGTCATATTTTTTATATTTATGTAAAAAATATTTCGTCAAGCCATGTTCCCGGGAGAAGCATTCAGCTATATGCAAACGCCGTAGCTACTTTTATTCCAGATATATACAATTCCGCAGCTCGAGGAGTGGAGATTGCCTAGGTTTCGTTATGGTATTTTGCACTGCTGTAAATTTTACTCCGAAGCGTGCACGAAGCAATACTTTTTAGAGCGCAGCTCTTAGGCGTCCGTTTGCGGCTTGAGCGGCGACGCCGTCGGCGTAACCGCGCGTTGCATTATGGGACGTTTCCCATAATGACGTCCCACGTGACGTCACGGGTGACGTCACGAGGGCGAAATTTTCCCGCCAAATTTTTCGAAAACGTTTCCGCTAAAATTAGCACGAACATTTTTTCGCAATATTTAGCGGGAAAGTTTCCCTCGCGAAATCTAGAGGAAAAACGGCCCCGCTGAATTTAGCGGGAACATTTTTCAGCTAAATTTATCGGAAAAATTTCCCCACTAAATTATGTCCCCGCTAAATTTAGCGGGGAAATCTCCCCGCTGTATTTAGCGGAAAACGTTTCCCGATAAATATAGCGGAGAAACTTTCCCTCTAAATTTAGCGGGAAAAAGTATTAAATGAAAGAGATCCCCGCTAAATTTAGCCGAAAATTTTGCGAAAATTTCCCGTTAAATGGGAGGGGAGCAGAAGAGGTGGAGGGGAGGTGGAGGAGGGGCAAACCCTCCCCTCCATAGCCTCCCCTCCTCCTCCTCAAGAGCTGCTGTCTAATTCGACATTACAGAGAATTGTAAACGTCCTTCATTTTTTTCTATCAATTTTATGAAAGGTTTAGGACATGTACACAAAAAATATTAAAAATTGCAATAGAAAACAAATAAACGAAAAAAAACGAAAAAAACAAAACAAAAATACCTATCCAAACACGTTAAATGAATATGCTTTAAAGACACAATCACACATTATTTATTAACGAACTGCTTCATATAAAAGAAAAAATAAAATTACCATCTTTAAATGCATTTTACAAATATATAAGAAAGATGTGCTTAGCCGTTCTTCTAGTTGTGTTATTATTGCCGAAACGCAGCTCATTTCTCTAAATGTGGTAAAATTGCACAACAATATTTACGAAAACTCTACTTTTTATTTTCTTAAACCCTCTTTATCTGTTTACAGTGATTTGAACTAACTTGTGATGGCAAAACATTGAGTAACATATGGTCTCCAAAAGAGAAAAACGACAAAAAACCTTCACTCGAATTGAGCTAGCTTGTCTTCGTTATAGGGGCTTTGCCACACTACTTCGGCATCAAGGAAACATTTTTCGGATGCAACTTTCGAGAGTCAGCTACTGCTGAAGATCAACAAAGTGTGACTTGGTCAAACAATAAACAGTTGCATAATCCCGTTCTTTGTTTGTTTCTTATTAATAGTGCAGTAAAGTTGAAAGTAACGCCCCCCCCTCCCCCCCCCCTTTTATCAAAACTCGTCCAAATTGAGTGTATTTTACGGAGCGCCGTAGAAGGCTGCGCATGCCTTGTGTCTATAATGTCGGTGGATTGAATAGCTTCCAATTATGCCCACAATGTACATAATTGAAATAGAATCTTTAAATTTATTAATTATAAAGTTAACCAAGAAAAGTTATTATTAAACAAACACGTATTTTTCCTAAATTTTCTCCATGGCAGAAATAAATATTACATCAACCCTTTTCCTGTGCGATGCGTACTTTTCACCGCTACGATTTGGCACAGGTTTCGTGAAACACCCCGAATTGATAGTTGAGTGCTTCGATCAAGAACGTGACCTTCATAAGGTATACATTTTACAGGACTACACAAAAGATGACCCGGACCATCACTGTATCGACTGACATGGAAACACCCAACAAGAAAACCCTTGTGGTTATCAAGTTCTATCCGTATTCCATTGGGTACTCGTACTTAGAAAGGCTAAGCTGGTTTTTTTGTCGTCACACAATGTTGAATTAGTATCATCTGGTGGGCTAGTTGGTTAAACATTATTATTAAAATTAGCGCAAAGACAAGGAAGGAAGACAGCAGGACAGGAAAGAGCGCTACTTACAACTGGTTTTAATAGAGAACGATGAGGAAGAAGTAGAGTAGTAATGTTTTGATTGAAAAGAAAGGAAAGAAAAAGGAAATTTAAAGGTGAAGAGCATGAAGGAAAATGATATAACAAGGTTGAAAATACATTTTTTAGGTAAAAAGGTGAAGGTTGATTGTTTTAGATTGTACATCTGTGTACGTAGTAACGACGACAGCAGTAGCTCTTTCCTGTCCTGCTGTCTTCCTTCCTTGTCTTTGCGCTAATTTTAATAATAATGTTTAACCAACTAGCCCACCAGATGATACTAATTCAATTTCTTTCTTCTACAATGGGCCCTTTTCCACCTACGTCTCACCTGGACTCAGTTTCTTTTTATATAAACGTGATAGCTATGTCAACGTGCAAGGCGAGATTCTATTCATTCGCCATCAGGAATGGAGTTGTCCCACACGAATTCTATGGGTTGTTCGGCTGTGCAAGACCTTCTGCACACCATACCAAGAGGATATGCAAGATTGTACGTTCTGAGTTGTGGCGACAAGTCCGGTACTACAGACAGTGCCTTTGGGTGCTCGCCGGCGGCGTGGACCCCGGTGGTGGTGGTAGCCAAGGACAAGGACAAAGATACAAAGCCTATTTGGACACAGCAAGCAAGCTGACGGAGTTTCTCTGGTGGTCCTACGTACCTCAACTCAGCAGCCTCCGTGCCAAAAGCAAGCAACATACAGGCGAGTGCGTCACTTTACTTGGTGTTCCTCCACTGCCTGTTGAAATTGCCAACGTCCTTAAAAAAGGTCCAAAATTTTGCACTACACCGAAGAGAGAAGGCGTACAACTCTTGTCCACGGTCCACGACATAGCTGCAAAAACGCAAGAATATGACAGATCGAGATGTATAGAAGACTGCGTCGACGTATTGTTAAAAACGAATCACTTGGAAGAAAAAAAGAATGTGTTTTTTTCCGATTGTTGATTATTTCCGAAAACATGATCTAAACCTATTATTATCTGACAAAGAAGGAGGTTTTGTGGTGTCAAATAGGGCTACCTACTTAGAGAAAGCCAGTTGTGCCATAGAAAAGAACTTCAACCAGTTAAAAGGCTTCAAAGCAAAAACTGTAAAGGCTAAGGCAATTCAGTTGTGCAACAATCTTGAATTGGAACATTTAAAGAAACTCATCACAGCATCCAAGAAAGACCAACTGGATATGTTTTTTACAGCCAAAACGCACAAACAAGGATGCCCCTTCCGTGTTATTGTAACGGAAAAAGGTTCTTGGCAGGCAAACGTGTCCCAATTCCTCCTACGTCATCTTTCCACTCTTCGACTCAATGACCCATTCTTGTTGTCTAACTCTGATGATCTAGTGCTATATCTACAGCAGAACAAGGCGGCAGTCCGCTATGGATTTTCCCTAGATGTAGAAGATCTGTTCTACTCCATCCCTCACACCCAGCTGTTCAGTGCAGTGAGGGAATCTATCGAGGAGAATGGATCCATCACTTTTCAGAACCAATGTGGCATTCATGTTGATTCTTTTTTAGAACTTTTGAAGTTTTACCTGTCTGCCACCGCTGTCTCTTTCAATGACACATCTTACATTCAAAAGAAAGGTATTTGCATAGGGTCATGTGTCGCCCCTGTACTTTGCGACATCTTTCTAGCAAAATGTGACAGGGACATAGCCAACACGATTGCCGGCGCACATGTTACTCGTATTTTTCGTTATGTAGATGACTACCTTGTCCTCCTGAGAGAAAGACCTGTTGACAATGAGATTCAGACACTTTGCCACATAAGATCTTCCTTCTTAGAACAAGCCGAAGGTCTCAAGTTCACATATGAGTCGCCAGAAAATGACACACTCCAGTTTTTGGACATCAGACTAACGTTTATGGACGATCACACTTGTTGGGTGTATTCGCCACGTTCGAAGAAGAGACTACTACCATACGACTCGGCGCATTCCAAGCTCATTAAGCGAGCAATCGTCACCAATTGCTTCACAACAGCACTAAAAAAGTCATGCCACCATTCAGCCATGAAGAGTTTCGAAAATCAAGTCCAACGACTATTGTGCTCAGGGTTTCCAAGTTCGATCTTATTTGAAATTGCCGAAAAGCTACTGACTTCAAAGAGACGACAAAGACAAAGAGAAAAAAGTAAGCGTCCTGCCATATTGCCATATCTGCATCGCTTATCGCATAACATCAAGAAGGTGGCATCCAAATACGATGTTCAGATAGTACTATCGGCACCAGACAAGCTAAAAAAACTCTGCCCAAAAATAAATAACACGAAAGGAGAACAGGGAGGATGCCAAGTTAATCACCGGCACAAGTATGTTGAATGTAACAGCAGAGTGGTCTACGAAATACCATTATCATGTGGCCAAGTCTATATCGGGCAGTCGGGTCGTTGTATTAACGTTAGATTAAGAGAACATGACCTCGCACTGAAAGCATCACCCGCAGGACATCTCGCGGTACATGTTCGGGACTGCAACTGCACCCCATTATTCAAAAACACAAAAATCTTAAAACGTCTAAACGAAAAAACAAGTAGGGAAATTTGCGAGGCACACATGATCACAAGAAAAGCAGGCCAATGCATCAGTGCTCCATCAGTGGCCCTATCGAAGAGAGAAATACAATACCTCGAACTCTTTCACTGAGAAATGTGACCGGCGGTGGTTCGAGCACAGAAAACTGCGGCAAGGTCACCGTGAAAAGTGTCTCTCCACCCTTAAGATCACAGATCACAGAAGTATCGGTGTCCTGGAAGAAAACGACGTCGTGGATGACTGTGTGCAGCTACTGCTGTCGTCGTTACTACGTACACAGATGTACAATCTAAAACAATCAACCTTCACCTTTTTACCTAAAAAATGTCTTTTCAACCTTGTTATATCATTTTCCTTCATGCTCTTCACCTTTAAATTTCCTTTTTCTTTCCTTTCTTTTCAATCAAAACATTACTACTCTACTTCTTCCTCATCGTTCTCTATTAAAACCAGTTGTAAGTAGCGCTCTTTCCTGTCCTGCTGTCTTCCTTCCTTGTCTTTGCGCTAATTTTAATAATAACACACAATGTTGAACACCAAGATACCGACTCTCCAGATACTATACCTCCCTTGCCTTGTTTTCGTGGTAATAGACCTTCCTCGCGTGAGTGCTTTGGGCTTCACTATAATGTGCTGTGCAAAAGTATGCATACAGTTCTCGTCTACCGGCAGCATTGGCGTCCGCCGACGGTCTTTCGTGAGGTAATGGCCCGTGGAAGGGGATGGGGTCTTAGCAGGCAACGCAAGAAAACACAAATATAAAAGTAACTAAGCTAGAGACAGCCTGTCTTTCTGCTCCCTACGATAGAGGAGCACCGCTGCGGAGCCTCTGTCGGTTGTAAAAAAATGTCTCCTTTGAACCGGCATGAAGGTTTGTTGTCGTTTCTTTTTTGTTGAGATCATATGTTCTTTAATGTGTTGCCATCACAAGTTAGTTCAAATCACTGTAAACCGTTAAGGAGAGTTTAAAGATAATAAAAAGGGCTGTTTTTTTAAATATTTAAGTGCAATTTTGTTACGTTTAGAGGAATGAGCAGTATTCCTAATACATTCGTAAAATGCATTTAAAGATGATAATTTTGATATATTTTGCGTCGAATTATATGAAGTAATTCGTTTGTAAATAATTTGTGAATTTGTCTGTAAAACGTGTTTATTTGACGTGTTTCCTGAATATTTATGCATAGAAATATCTTATTGTAATTTTTATTATTCTACGTACATGCGTCGAACCTTTCATAAACTAAGTAGAAAAAATTATTACTACATGTAGGCTTTGGTATGGGATGGACGGCTGCGCAAAGTATCACAGCGAAACCTTAACGATCTCCACTCCTCGAGATTTAAAATTTTGGAATTTCCGAAAAAACAAATAGCTACGGCGGTTGCATATAGCTGAAAGTTCCTCCCAAGAACATGGCTTTAAGATATGTGTTTTTACATAAATATATATAAAAAAATGACCCGGACCATTACTGCACACTGTGACGCGGAAACACCCTACTGTGATCATCAGTCGAGTAGTAAGCAGCTGCATTTATCAACACTTTATCGTTCAGAAATACCGGACACAGTTTAAACCGAAAAAAAAATAATTTTCGAAAGGTGCGTTTACACCCTTCTCTAAAATAAGAGGTCTCGCTAATCGGAGTCCGGATATCGGGCTGGCATGGAAAACGAAAGCAGCATGCAGTATAGCCGCGACCAATTCCTAACCCGCGGTGACCATAATGGGGGGCCTTAACAAAATGTCTTCTTGATAATAATTCGTTTATTTCCATCTACATTGATGGTGGAGCTCGAGGGGAAAAGCTGTGAAATACAGCTTGTCAAGGCCCCCGACCCCCTACATAGGCACAACAGCAGAGGTGCAGGAAAAAATGCTACTTTATGCGAAAGTAAAAAACGGGTGGATAATATACGCACACAACACACAACACACACATCACTGCGAAGCCCAAAACACTAACACGAGGAAGGTCTATCACTCGTATGCTTTAGTCAGCGAGGCTACTAGCTCTGCCTGCTGCTTCACAGGCTTTGGTAAAAAAAAAAATTAAGGAAGAGCGGGTATTATAACTCATTAAATTACTTTTTGATAGGACAAACAAATGAACAAGTGTAGGTACGCATTTCGCAGATTCTGTTGGGCTATCCACTATGAAGCCACCCCAGTAATGATATATATATATATATATACTCGTTACCTGATGAAGAGCGGTCCCCGCTCGAAACGTCGTAATAAACTTCGTATTAGTAACTCCGTCAGTACGCATCTTTGATTTATTAACTTTTCCCGGTCCATTGTTTTATGTTTAGCTTACTTCACCTATATGTAATATACATATATATATAGGGTGTTTTTATTAAGCTTAACATATTTGTTTAAAAAAAGCCATGAAAGTTATACTTATGCCGCCTGTGGAGGTCAGTTATACGGCCAGGGGACATATTATAGAGGGCTAATCGTAACGATCGGTCGGCTAATTAATTAAAATTCATTAATTACCTTTTTAATTAATGAAGACAGACATATGGTTCAAATTAGAAACTTGCTCAGCGTCAACGAAAACCACTAAATAAGTCATTTTCAGAAAGACTTTGAGCGCGTGAGAAGCGTAGTAGTGCACTAAAGTTACCGCTCGTGGAGCAGGTACAAGGCTAGAGGTTTCGGTAAGGCGCCCGCGAGATTTTGTCGTCTCTTATCTAGCCCCAGCCTTGTACTTGCTCCACGAGTGGTAACTTTAGTGCACTACTAAGCTTATCACACGATCAAAGTCTTTCTGAAAATGACTGATTTAGTGGTTTTCGATGACGCTGAGCAAGTTTCTAATTGGAACCATATGACTATTTTCATTAATTAAAAAAGTTAATTAACGAATTTTAATTAATTAGCCGACTGATTGTTACGATTAGCTCCCTATAATATGTCCCCGTGGCTGAATAACTCACCTCCACAAGCGGCATAACTGTAACTCTCACGGCTTTTTTAAAACAAATCTGTTCAGCTGAGAAAAAACACCATATATATATATATATATATTGTGACAAATGACAATTAACGGTGCGACGAAAACTGAAACCGTTAATTGTCATTTGTCACAATATATATATATATATATATATATATATATATATATATATATATATATATATATATATATATATATATATATATATATTGTGGAGACGAAGAAACGAACACTAGTTCTCGCGGTGTCCAGGCTCCGACTGTATGTGGGCCTCGTTCCATCGGAGGGCCCTCCCCGGCAAGATTTCGTCCCTGGTCTCGAGCGCGCGTTGTCGGTCGCGTATTACGTGACATTTCCAGAGCGAGTGAAAAAGGCGTAGATGTTAGCCAAAGCGCGATAGATTTACCTCGGTCGTGTCGACGTGTAGCTGCGGTGGTGTCGTGCCCCACGTTGCAGACGCCAGATGTGGAGACGAAGAAACGAACACTAGTTCTCGCGGTGTCCAGGCTCCGACTGCCCCACGTTGGGCACGCGGGGGCAGTCGGAGCCTGGACACCGCGAGAACTAGCGTTCGTTTCTTCGTCTCCACAATATATATATATATATATATTGTGACAAATGACAATTAACGGTGCGACGAAAACTGAAACAAACTAAACGTTTAACGGGGCGAACTTGTGCCCCAAACAAAAAGGCAACATAAGATAACTATAGAGCGTCGCGGGCGTCGATAGCAGCGTAACAGCAGGATCGAACGCTGTCTTCGGCTCGCCACGCGGAGAACTTGAGAGAATGACAAGTAAACAGAATAAATAAAAGACACGTCAACCCCAGGAATCGAACCCTCGCTCTTCGCGTGGGTGGCAAGCACGATAACTGTTAGGTCACGGCCGCGCTGCCTACTCGGCCAGCTGCGCGCGCGGCAATATAAATAAAATACTCCTATCTGTTAGATTGATTATGTATTAAATTACCTGAAAGTTATTACCTTTCCGTGTTGCCCATGTATCTTCCTTCGTCCGTGTCTAGTTCGCGCTTCTTAGATATTTAAAAAGGCGATGACGTCTGCATGATGTCGTTTCCAGGCGGTTTACTCTGGATGTCAGCTCAGTGATACACACGAAAAATGCTGTGCTAATTTAGGCACAGTAGCTGCTTTAATGAACTAGGAATATTGCATGCGCCCACCACACTCTCTTTTCCTTTCTTTGCGCTAAATACACGGGAAATAAATATTGCCGTCATACCCCACACAAGAACAAAAAAGAGCGAACAAGGAGCGAGATTTCACTCCTAGAAAAACAAATAAAAAATAAAAAAATGGCGTGAATTGGTGGATTACTTCTTCGCTTTCTCAGTTCATATTTTTCTTTTTCTTTTCGCATCCCTATTTTATGTGTGGCATATTTTACTTACTTTTGGAAACAACCTAAGGCCACCGAATGCGCGGTGACCTCAAAAAACGAACTTAATCTAATAGTATGACCGAGGCTGCACAGCGGGCCCTGAGGGAGTTTGGTGTTGCACTGCCATTACTTTCGTTGGTTACCTTGTGGTGCCCGTACTTAGCAAAACAACAACAACAGCAACAACAACTTTGTAATGAAGAGTCGACTGAGTGGAGTTGCTAGTCTAAATACGCGTCCCCAGCTGCCACCCTGCAACAAAAGCCAGGCCACGGCGTTGCGAAACCAGACAGGACCACCTCGGGGTTGGAACAGACTTTTTTGTATATAGAAAACAGCCTGTTGTCGGGTCGTTTCCCACCGTCAACTTTCATGTCGGTCAAAAATTTCAATCTTGAAGGAAGTGGCTTCTTATCACCACGAGTGCGAACACAACTCAAACCTTTCTTTCCGCAGGTTTTGAAGTATCGTTTAAAATGAATCGCAGCTATTGACTGGGATTATCTCTTGATTTTTGCCCGTTTGACTTGCTCGCGTGGATCAGCAACAAGGAAAACTTCGATCAGCCATACTCAAGTGGCTAAAGAGACTGTTTAGAGAGGAGAAACTATCTACGCGTAGATAATCTAAACATTTCCGGAATATGCACGGATAGTAAGAAATGACATTGGATTAAATCCGCGATTTTATTGAGACTTCAACGAAGACAAGAGTTTCATTTTGTATATTAGGTGGAAAACATTTCGAACTAGTTGTCGATCATTCGCGACCTTATGGAGTTGCTAGGCAATGAAATTAACATTTAAGTGTTTATCGGCGTATTATTTTATATTGCTATTTTGATGAAGAAGTAGGGCGGCGGTTAAGAACAAAATGTAAGCGCATTTAGGAATATGTTTCAGTTTTTATGGCGATGTTTTTAGTGGCTTCTTCACAAAAGGTAGATTACGGTAACTTCCGAGATGACGACTTTATACGAGTATGAGTGTTCAGTGCAATCAAAAACATCGAACAAAAATTTATTAAATTACACTAAGTTTGTTTCAGCGAGCACATTTAGTTACTAAAATTTCTACTTGCCTTCTTTTGTTTCCTTTACATCTCTTCGCCTTTTGTCCTTAGAGTCCTGCTTCGAAACAGCGCCACCTCGAACTATTCTGGGGAATTTAATAATGCAGGCTGCATTATAAGTTGCGCAAAGCAATAACGAAGGTGCTCTAGTATTTCCAATGATGCATTAGTTAATCCCGTGCATTGCGACGCGCCCCCGAGTTAGGTACCTGGTCCTAATTAAAGCTAGAAACGTGATTAGCTGTACAGAACTCGTTAGTTCGCCGTCAATTTGACTTCTTGCAGCGGCAACAGTCTTGCTTCAGTTTGATGTTTTGAGAGAATGAAAGAAAGCAGGGCAACGGATTTTGTTGTTTAAGCTAAATGTGAGCAACATGAAAACAAGTTTAACGAGTGTCAATAGTTTTGTCGTCCAGTACGCGTTTTCTAGTCACAATCTGATCTACTTCTACAAAACCATATATTTTTAGCGTTTCGTATATATCTGACTGAACTGCTCTCACTTTGCCTAAGTGTGACTTAATACCTTTTACCACCATGCTTTTGTAACCTCCCCTGAGGCACCGCGTTTTGCAAATAAATGCATAAACGCATCGTTCTTTGTCCGCCGGACGTTAATGTGAGCATGTAAAGGCCCCCAGAAGGATCGAGACACCTCTCGCAAAGCCCTGGAACCGTGGAACGTCAAGCCCTTCTTTCTTGCCACAGGGACGAGGTGGGCACTCGTTGGTTAGCCGGCATTCTTTGTTGATACGTCGGACCGTTAATGAACAAGCCCACGCGCATGTGACGGCGGAAACGAGATACAAGGCTCGGACGCCTTGGTTGGCTGTACCCGACTATCAGTGTTGTCACAGATGGCGCCTAGAAAAACAAGAGCTGGTAAGGGATGATAAGTAGGTTGACAGAGACAAACAGAAAGAAAAAATGTGATCAAAGTTCTAGAAAATTGTGATCATAAAGAAAAATGTAATCAAAGGACGTACCAAGATAAGTATGCAGTTTCGGTTAGAAAGCAGCATCAACGAACCTGTGTGCCGCATCCAAAGAACCAATTAAAAGCACACGACTTATTCGTTACATCGTTCATATCGGAAGACCACAAAGTCCAAAGTTTGGACGAGAAGGTTCTAGGAAGCAAGGACCGGCGAAATTGATTATTATTATTACTAATATCACGCAAGTTTCCTGCTCTTGTTATTCAGTCAGACATAGTCCTGCAAGCTAGATGGTGTAGTTTGTTGTAGAAAACAAACATAGTAGATGATATATTCGCATTATCACCGCAGCTGTACTACAGAATTTTCAGCAATCGACTGCCTCTGCTTACTCAGACTTTCGTTTTATTTGGCGTCGTCTAAAACACATTTGCTTTTTAGCTTTTGCCTTTGTTTGATATGGCTGCTGTTTTCGACAAAGATTTAGAACCGCCGTAAGAACATCCCAGAAAGTTATCTTTATGTGCCAATTAAGACAGGCGAATGTTTTTTCTGTATGTTTTTTTTTATTTTAGCACACAAATAATGTGCTCTCAAACAGAATGTTCTCAAGAAGCAATTCGCGAAAGGCGTTGGATTTTATTTTTTCGATTTGGGACTTGTCTGATCTTTAAGGAAGTGTGCATATAAAGGTTTCATAAATCGCGGAGTAACGGTCTACCGTTGATATTCTTGTGGAGTGAGATTCACTTTTTATGTTGCTATGTCGCAGTCAGGGACATTTCATGAATTGAGGAAGGAACGGTGACAGAACATAAAACCCAAATGCAATGTTGAGCTCTGCACTGCGCAACAGATGACTTTACTGCTCCCCAAGTGCGTCGCACAACTCCCACTGAAACATATTCGGTTGCTCTTAATGTTTGTTTTTGTTAGCGCTTCCTGCTGTGCTGTGTTATTGTAGGCTCTACAATCTCGCGCTTTTAGTTTTTCTTGCAACCTTGATAAGCGTCATCTTAATTTGCGTTTTTCCCTCGGAACGTTTAAAAGATGCTTTCTAGCACCTTGAAGACATGTCTGTGGCCGCTTCTACTGCTTTAATCTAAATCTGCTTTGCATCTTAATGCATGCTTAGTTTGTTAACTTTGTATATTGTGATCTCTACAGGGCCGAAAGCTGGTCATGGGTACACTAAACATATGACACCAGGCTTTCATTCCTTTTAGACATGTACCCTGATGGCGGTTTGCTTTGAGAGTGCAGAGCATGTTTGGCATGAATTAGACAATTAAAAGTTTATTACATATGTTAAATTAATATTCGCATATTATGACTAAACATAAATGATCTGAGTTGTATCTATAAACACACATACTGAGGTATATAGCAAGAACAGCTAAAATACTTATGGTGAAATAAATTTATAAAAAGAGGTGTCGCGATACGTAGTCAAAATAGATTAAAAGCGTCAGAGTTTTCGAAAATTTAAATACCTGAAAATATCTTGCTGCAATTGTGGGACTAAAATATATCTATCAATTTATTTAAAATTATTTTATATGGTTTCATCTTTGTAGACTACCGTAATATCCTGAGAGGTGTTCCACCCACAAAAGATAACCCTCCTATATTTTTGGCACGATTGACTATTCTTTCGAAAGCAGCGAAAGATAGCCCACTTCAAGTAATAGCAGGGCTCTGGCCCACGGTGACCTTGGCATATTTGGTGTTACTCAGCCACAGCGGGCGATAAGCGAACATTGCAAACTGGGAAAGACGGGTTTCTATGCTCCATTGCCCCTAAATGTGAAAACAAGCTAGGCAGGTCAGAGAATATAAAAGTACTATTCTTAAAAATAAATTTCTTCAATGCACACCGAAAGTTAGCCCACTCCTTATTTTCACCCAATTGTTGTCGCTTTTAGGTGAGTCATGTCTCGGGATGTTACGGTAGTTCACTGAACTCGCTGTGAACACGGAACACAAAGACGAAGTATGATCTACATTACGCTCAACAAATATAAGATACTTTATCAAAAATTTATAAACGTTTTTGGCTTTATATAACTTTTCATATTTTGTTTAGCGTAATGTAAATCAGACTTCGTTTTTCTCTTCCGTCTACACTAGTTAGTTCAACGAACTAGTCTACAGAGATAAAAAAAAACATATATATTATTTTAAAATAAATTTATAGGTATATTTTAGCCCCAGAATATTTCCGTCCAGCAATTTGCCATAAATGGCAATTATGCTGCATATACGAAAAGTTCTAGCATAGCAAACATTCAGCGATATTCTGAGTTTGCAGACGCCAGACGCCTACGTTCACAACGATCTAGATCAGATAGTTTAACGCGTACCATGTCTACATTTGATAGTTACTGGATTGAAACGATACTACCGCTAATCGGACTGATAAACCTGTCGATCTTCTAGAACCTTCCATTCTCGCGAGCTCCTCTCAGTTCGCACAGGTGGAAGAGCTCCTACACGCCTACCTCACTCCTCCTCGCTTACTTCCCTTTTAGTCACATGACCTCCCCGTTAACCAATCAGCGTCGAGCACCTTACTGCTCTCCCACCCGTTAATCAATCAGTGCGGAGACTCGCGGCCACGCTTTTTTCTGGGTTCACGAAAGGTGGAACACCCAGCGAAAAAACGTTTCACGTTAAAACAGATCTCCACCACAGGATGCAGTTTTAACTTCTGTATTTGACTTTCGAGCCCAGATACATTTGCCTCAGAAATAGCATTTCACTTTCAATATGATGGAATCAGGCAAATTTTCACTAATAACTAGCAAAATCTTTCCATTAAGGATGGAACGCGCTCCTATTTTCGTCATGTTCGACCTTTTTAAGGCGAAAACACGCGGGTCATTTTTCAGTGTACTTCCAATTCTCATAAAGACGTCACCATACTCTAATCCAATCAAACTATTTCAAATGAAATCAATTCATTTCACCACAAACAAAGCATTTGTGACAGGGACGCCGGAAAAAGAGCAGCAGGCCTGCAGCTTGGGGCTCCCTTTTCAGCAGTCATCTCACGACGACACGGTGGAATGAACATGTGCTTTCTTACTTGTTCGTATCTGAATATGGAAACTTTACCCCTGCTCATGTATGCGGGAGAGCGATGTTTACTACCCTTGTAAGACTCACGTCGGGTGCGCCTTCACGTTTGGAATATAAAAAACATTTAGACTTTCTAAGGCGCCTGGAAAAACACTTGTTTTCTTTCTAGTAAAGAAGAGGGCCACATATGGTAAGGGCGAAAATATTCTGAAGCAACTTTGGTTTCGATGAAAACAAATTCTGAGCGTCCTTTCTACAGCACTCTCCACCTCTATTTTTGAAAAATAAATAAAGAAATAAAAACACGGTCAGCTTGATTATTTGTTTTAAGTGTGGCACTTAAAACAAATAATCAAATAATCAATCAAATAATCAACGAATTCCTCGAAAATTGTAGCGAGTTACAGCGGCTCCTGATTCTATCGCGGTGCAAGGAACAGATTCGAAAACGTATATCGGTACAAAAATATGTACAAATACAGGAGATAATATTGCACCGCGATCAAAAATGCAACTAGAAGATGTATTTCTGAAATACTACGGCGATACTGCCAGCGCTGATGCTTACAAATGCATAAACCGAGCTTTGTTCGGGTTACGGTATGCAGGTTTGACGCAAAAATTGTTGTAGGGTTCCTCTTCACGAGGTAAAATGTTTACGGCCTGCGAAGTTTTTATAGCCCTGAAATTTGCAAAGTTCAGATTGGCAAAAATTATGAACGAACAGGACACTATAGGATGCAAGCAAAGACAATGCCGCATGTAAGATTAAGGATTAAAATGGTGAGGACAGTTTACCTTCGTTTTGTAGAAGAGGCTTTAAATTTGAACTTGACGTAGGTATATTCAGGGTATTTTTTATAGTCCTTACGCCTCGTTCAGTTTTGCCAACGATATCATCGGAATAAAAATTTCGAAGGCCAGAAACCAACTTCTGTAGCGGCAGGGTGATATAATAGCAGCAGAATATAATAGATCTGTTTTGTGCCAAAAAAGAACATTTAGGTTTTATAACGAGCACAATAAACTGTTAGAAGATTACTGTTTTTTAAATGTAACTAAAGAAAGAGCCTGATATTAACTGGTTAATAGGGTAATATAGAAGGCCTCCGCAATCTTCTTATTTGTGCATTTTAAACAAAATAATTGCTTTCCTTCTAACATAAACTATCTATAAAGCGTCTCATGGTTCTAGTTAAATTTAGGACCCAATAATATAATACTAATAAACAGTTTATTTGCATCGTACGTTGATGGTGGCAGATTAAGGAAAAAAAAGCTGCATGTCACAGCTTGACAAGTCCTTGACCAACTACAAGGCGCAGTAGCAGCAGCTCGGCTAAAAAAAAAAAAAAAAAAGGAACATTCACAAATCTTGAGTACCATAATTTAACAATTCTAGTTTCAGACATAATTTATTTTACCATCGGCAGTAACAGAAAAGTTACCAATTTGCAGACAGAAGTTATGAGACCCCAAAAGTTTAGTTCATAATCAGATTCATTTGTGGAGAAAATTAGTCGAATTTCTCTAAAGGACAATGTACTGAAGTCTAATCCTTTATCATCAAGTAGGTTAAGTATTTCGGGATAGTATGTTAAAACATTTGTGTGCCATAGTTTGTTCTTGCACTGACCACCTCCCAACATTCCGCAAGACGGGCAGAATACGCATGAATATGTAGGGGGATCGGTGGCCGAGTGTTCTAGCGCACACCAGCTCGAAGCACGTGGAGCGAAAGCTCGCGCTGCAGAACCCAGGGATCCTGGGTTCAATTCCCGCCCCTGCCTGTTTCGATCTGGATGAGCATCGTACCGGCGTGCGGTCGTGTATCACTACTGCGTGGTGCACGTTAAAGACCCCAGGTTTGCGGTTGTACCGCACTGGCTAAATTGCTCACCTACAGCTGAGACACCAGACGCCCACTGAGGCAGTCTAACTTCCGTCTGTATAAACATACACACAACAATTTGCTGCATGAATATGTTTAGAGAGCTGTCCAAGGTTTATAAAAAAACGTCTTTACCCCTAATTTGTTCCAGTTTTAGACTAGTGACAGGTCTATAGCTAAATAGAGCGTGTATATTGATAACGCGAAACTTCTTAAATAAACTAGCTGTGTGTACGTCAAATGAAACATCCTCTATGGCACTTAATGCTTTTTTGTTTTGCTTGCAACAAGCGTATGTTTTCTAGATTCATCGACGTTGGTGTACCCCAGACTAAATTACAATATTAATATTGGAGTAAAATAACAATTCGTATATTAATATTTTCACATTTGCTGTTCATATGGTGACGGTTTATCACGCCTACTACTCGTGACAGCTTAGAAACAAAGTAGTTAAAATGACTATTCCATGGCATATTCTCGGTAAAACTGACACCCAAGAGCTTGAAACAGTTGACAATCCCTATTTTGTATGAGTTCAATACTATATATCTTGTAATTGCTACTAGCTTATGTTTTGGGCGAAAAAACACCTCTTCTTCGCCCAAAACATAAAACAAAACGTATGCCAGTTTGTTTTTATATTTCCAATTAAAGATCGCGCTCTTCAAGAGGGGCATAGAGCGAAGTTGTCACGATGCTGGCATTGTCATGCTGGAGAACGATTATGTGTGTACACATGGAGATGCTTTTATAAATTAATTAGATCTTTTAAAACGAACAGAAATGTCAAATGTTTACCATGATAATTTTAACCCGAGATTGAGGCAGAAGGAGGAAATTTTTTAATAGTTGAAGAGAAAGTAAAACGGACAAACAGCGTCTCTAACTCAGCTAATAATAATTCAGCTACAGTTATCAGCTGAGTTAGAGACGCAGTCTGTCCCTGTTACTTTCTCTTTAACTGTAAAAAAATAATAAAAACAATTCCTCCTTCTGCCCTAGTTTCGGTTAAAATCTTCATGGTAAACTCCACCAGCTCGCGTGCGCGCTGACCGTAATTTCGTCAAATGTTTGTTGTACAAAGGGGAAATCTTATGGTAAATGTTTGAAGTGCCGTTGGCAGCTCGGAGACACAAAAAAGAAAAATGAATCGAAGCTCTGCACGCGATGTGGTGCAGCTTGTTTTTGTTTTCTCTCGAAAGGCTTAGTTCTTAAATCAACGATCGTTCGTTCTGTAAATTGGTATTATTTTAGATACCGGATATAATACGGTTTTAGTCGATCGGACTCGCAGAGTAATGTGCCATTTGCCATAGCACTAGTCTTGAAGTATTTTGATACAGAAAAGAAAAAAAAAAAACCTCAGAAAGAGCATCCTGAATGTTAAAAAATAAAAGGAGAAACGTATATTTATTTTTTATATTACTCTATTCATACGTTGTCTTAAGATAGTAGGTTGTCTGCTAATCTCTTTGGACCTACGCATTTCCGTCCTTTCCTTAAGAATTTATGGTATACCTCCTTTCATTTTACAACGAAACGCCTAGGACTCTACGATCAGTTGAAGCCAATTCAATACCGCGTGAGTGCCACGTGACCTTCGACATAGGCGCAGCAACGCCCGCAGCGCGTTGTCACGTGATACGTTCAGAGCGCTGGGTTGATTGTTGTGGCTTGTGGCGTCCGCTGCAGGTCATTGTAAGGTGAAAGTGACTATTCTTGAAACCAACTTTACTTAATTTCTTCACGTGATTATTGTCGTTTCACGTTATCTTTGTTGGCAATATCGAAACCATTAAAATACGAACAGTGAAAATACGCACAATAAATAAAAGAAAGACGTTTACTAATCTCTGTAATGAGAAACTAGAGCGCAGCTCTTGAGGAGAAGGAAAGGAGGGAGGGTATGTCCCTGCTGCTCCTCCGTACCCTCTGCTGCTCCTCCTCCTCTCCTCCTCCCCCTCCTCCCATCGTCTTCCTCCTCGTCCTTCCTTCCTCCTCCTTCTCTCCTCCTGCCGCTGAATTTGTTCATGGGTGACGAGGCACGAAGTCGTGACGTCATTTTCCCCACTAAATTTAGAGGGGAAACGACATTGGTGTTGAGTTCACGTGACGTCAATTCGTGTCACTTCGTTTCAAGCAGACTTGTACCGTACGCATTACAAGTAATCAAATTACTTGTAATCGATTACTTTTTGGAGTAATTTTGTAATCAGTTGATTCCTTTTATTAGGCAGTAATAAAGAGTAATCTGATTACTTTTTGAAGTAATAAGATTACTTGTAACCGTTACTATTTTTCCACGGGACCGACCCCCCCCCCCCCCCCCCCCCCCCCCGGCACACGCCTTTTTTTTCTGAAATGACAAAAATAAAATTTGCTTTCTTTTTCGAACGGAAAAACGAAAGGTTTTTGCGGAGCTGTAGGAAACGAGGTGAATCCCTTTCTATGTACAGTTTCTGTGGAATGTCCGTTTTTTTTTTTTTCGAGCAGGGACTGGGAGTGGGAAGCCCCAGGAAAGCCACAGTGCGTGACAAAGGCCATGCAGGGCGAAGTTTGAGAGAGCAGAATGTAGCTTTGTAAGTCCTTCGTTCAAACTAGCCCCGGCCCTCACGCACACACACACAGAAATAAAAAAATAAAAAAAATTCTGCTTAGGGTACCTACTCGGAGCCCGTAGGAGAACCAGAACCGAAGAATGCCTAAAGCGGATGCAAAATATAACAAAGCCAGTTGAAATATTTCCCCATTTCCCCTACGTGGTCTTTGTGACAAGCAATGTTTCGAGTTGAGAAGTGGTCGGGGCGATCTCTTCCGCTAATGGATACTACACATGATCCGTTTCAAATCCTGGAGCTGCTGCTCTTTTGTATAACATGCGAGCCCATCCACATGTCAATAATAAAATGAGCGACGCAAACTTTGAGCGACAACCCTTGCTCAAGCTTAACAAGATCTAGAACCCCCTCCGCTCCCCCCCCCCACCCCCTCACACACACACACTGGCGAACGCCCAAATCATTAAACTTCTTCAAACAAATTCTATGCTTGTGTCCGCATTGTGAAGGTGCAACGACCACGAACCGGGAACCAGTTTTTCTTCTTCAATACTTGTGCAAATGTGAAATATAGGTTGGAAGTAGTTCATTGTTATGAGCGCTAAAGATGTGTCTTCACACAATAAAGTAATCGGAAAAGTAACGGTTACTTCTTTAAGTAATGTCCAATTGCTTTTGCCGTCGAGTAATCAAGTAATCTAATTGAATACTTTTTAGCCAAGAGTAATAGTAATTGTAATCGATTACTTTTTTTGTAACGTGTACAAGACTGGTTTCAAGTCACCCATGAACAACTTCAGCGTCAGGAGGAAAGGAGGAGGAGGAAAGAAGGAGGAGGAGGAGAGGTGGAGGGGAGGGTGCGGATGAGGAGGGGAATATCTTCCCGTTCTGTGCCGTCCCCTTCTCCTCCTCAAGAGCTGCGCTCTAGTTTCGCATTTCAGAGGTTTGTAAACGTCCTTCATTTTTTTTTTGTTCATGATTGGCTCAGCGACGATAGAACGCGCACAGAAACACGACGAACCCGATGATGGTGCGCTTTGGGCGCTCCCTGATTGGTCCTATAATCTCGTAGCGTCGGCTACGTCTGAACTTAAGGGGAAACGAGGTATCACTCGTCGCCGACAGTCGCCCGCGGACTATTTACACTTTAGGCCTTACCGCAGCCAAGGCTACGATCTGATAGGGCCAATCAAGCCATGCGAAAAGTGCATCGTCACTCGGCTCTCGTATAGCCTTTGTGCATTTCATCATCCCCGACTAAACCAGCCACGCGCAATGAAGGTGCCGTGATCCTGCGATTTGTTCTGGCGTGATTGGTTTAACCGATGATAGCAAACTTGCGCATGATTCCGTTGGAGCCAATGCATGATTGGCTCCGTCGGAACGCGTCGCCTGAGGACTTTAAGTATGACTCGCCGCCAACGGTCGTCTGCGGACCAAGGATGCGGGACCAAGTAGGAATAACCACCGACGGTCGTCTACCCGGACCGAAGCAGACTGGACTAAGTATAACTCGTCTAGCGCGGTAGCCTGCGAACTAAGTACGCTGGACTAGGTATAAATCTCCACCAACGGTCGCCTGCGGGGTAAGTATGCTGGTTAAGTATGACCTGCCGCTGATGGTCGCCCGTGCACAAAGTATGCTGCAGTAATAGAAAATTCGGGTGGTCAATCGTCGGCAACTTAGTTTGCCGGAAAACCGGCAATAGTGTTCGCCTGTTCAGTTTCCGGCCGGCGCGCACCGTTCGGGTGGTGGTTCTCCGGCAAGCACCGGCAACTTTCTGGCGCTTTTTCCGCCCGAGCTCCAAACAGCCGGGCCAGTGGGCGGCAGACTGTATCCGGTGTCGTCACTTCCGAAATGAGAGAGAAGCTCAGTGAGAAAAAAATGAACGAAAGAAGGAAGCTCATCTGAAGTCACTATATACAGCAGCCATGACTCGAGTCAATCCAAGTCTTTGGGACAAGGGGGACAGCTAGGGGTGGTCGCGAACTTTTGTCGAACCAGATTTTTATGTCGAACTTGCGGGGTTCGACTAGGTCGAACCGGTTCGACGAACCTTCGAACTTTTCACCAGATTCGACCGGTTCGACTTTGTGTACAGTGTGGCCAGACCTTGATACAAGCATGTTTAGGTTAGGAGAATTTTTTTTATGCAAAGGGTTATTTTAATTTTGTGAACAGCTGCAATTAAAAGAAGCTAATTATAACCACTGAAGAAGTTAATAACCTAATGTTTTGTACGGGAACGCGACAGAACAGCACACGACAAAACAGCAAGCGACAAAACAGCACGGTCAAAACAGCACGCGTCAAAACAGCACAGCGTCAAAACAGCACGGCGACGAAACAGCAGGCGTCAAAATAGCACGCGACAAAACAGCACAGCAACCAAAACGGCACAGCGACAGAAGAGCACGTGCCAAAACAGCACGGCGTCAAGACAGCACGGCGACAAAACAGCACGCATGTAGCAACTTCGAGCGCGCTCTTCACCTCTCTCTGCGCGACTATTTTCGAACCTCCTTAACCCTCTTATTTATTGTCGCTAGGTTATAAAGGAATTTATTGCCTATTTCATTGCTAAGTCAGTGTCCCGACTGGTACTGCTGTGTTATTGCTAAAAACAAACGAAGTTAGCAGTAGTTACTACTGCTTAACTACGCTGATTTCTGAAGAGATTGGGTAGTTAGAGGTGATTTCTTCGCGTCGATGTTGGGCGCGTTGTCTATATTTTTTTTTTTTTTTTTTTTTAGGACCAACGAATGATGAAAAGTTATTGGGAAACAGAAATCCATAAGTTCAAGTTATGAACCGTCTGGTTTGCGGCGGTCCGGTGAGGTTCCGTAGTACTCGTCGTTTCGTAATTACCACCTAAGCGTAGAACGTCCCCCCAAAGAAAGCGGGAGATGCGCCGATTACAGATGCATTGATAGAACCGGGAAGATAAGGTAACTTTAATGTCGAGCCAATTCAAGGTGTACCATGGGCAACGATTCTGCGGGGTTCATTCGCCGTGAATAAAATGTCCCGGAAACACGCGGCTGCAGCCTGCAGGCGAGAAGTTGTTTCGAGTTAAATTCACAGATTATTGCCGACGAAGGCCTCGATCGAGTGGAAACCGGTGAAGCAGAAACATGCCACAGCCTCAATGCTGTTGCCGTACGGCATGGGCTAAGCACACCGTTGCCGCACACACTTTCTGTTTTTTGTTTTTTTTAACAACTAACAACAGCACATTGCCGTGCGATTGATTGATTTATTGTAGACGACATCACCAGCAAACTTGAGCGTCAATATTAGCAGAACTGCTCGAGAAATAGCCCGAATACGCAACAGCGGGGGCTTCGGTACTGCCCAGGGAGCCTTCATGTGCGCATCGAGCATCCCCACTCCCAACTTGCTCCCATGAGAACGGATTCGACAAATTGGCCGTCGATGAGATGACCTTGGACGAATTGGCCTAGACCCTCCATTCCTTTACAGTGCCTACTTTGAGACATGCATCTTTTAACTCCATCGCTATATTTAGGGTTCAGCGTTTTCGGCTTCAACCGATAAAACCGGTAAAAGTATGACGAAATCTTTTTTAAAAATTCGGTTTTAACTGAAAAAGGCCAGTATTTTCTAGGGCGTTTGGAGGGGTGGGTGGGGGAATGTGCTTCATTACTGACCGTATGACCACTTCCTTCCGCAGTTTTTAGCCTGTCTCCGAGGTCGGTTCTACTTTCAACAAAATTTGAACCGACGCAGTGGTCTTCAGGACGAAATGTGGGTTTTTTACCTGATAGGGATTTGTGTGCCGAATTCTTTGTTCAAAGAAGAGAGTTTAATCGTGAACTGAACAATAAAATTAAAGGGCATCCGTAAATGCCGCATATTTTTTTAACACCCCTAGCTTCCGTCTTCTAGAGGAGGGCATAAATACGACTGATTTATTGTCGTCTCTTGGACTGCGCGAATTAACCACCTCTCGCAGTTGTGAAAATGGAGGAAAGACGCACTGAGTACAATGCTTGCAAATTTTTAGATTTTTGATATTTGCCTCTCCGACCGAAGTGGTGGTAAAGCTCATGTTGGTCCTGTGTACAAATACGAGCCCACAACGATAATGTCAGATCAGGATAGGGCCCCAGTGTGTCTTGAAGAACAGGTCGCGTCGGCTGCCACAGACACCAACAAATAAGAAATCCAGTACCTGGTTTACTCACAATTCATATTTAACAAACGACTTTAAATATTGCATTTTCGTCAGTATACTGGTTTTCGTCAATAAACCGAAAAGAACTGTAAAGTTTATGAGTCTACAAATATACTCAGCAATAAACCGAAAACTTCTGCTTGAAATAAAAACCGAAAAATGTTCGCCGAATTTCAGAATAATTAAAATCGAAAACGCCAAACCCTATCTCTATTTTCAATGTCCTGTTTTGACGCTGTGCTGTTCTGACGCTGTGCTGTTTTGAAACCGTGCTGTTGTAGCACGTGCTCTTTTGTCGCTGTGTCGTTTTGACGCAGTGCTGTTTTGTCGCGTGCTATTTTGACGCGTGCTGTTTTGTCGTCGTGCTGTTTTGACGCTGTGCTTTTTTGACGCGTGCTGTTTTGACCGTGCTGTTTTGTCGCGTGCTGTTTTGTCGTGTGCTGTTCTGTCATGGTGCCGTTTTGTACTGTATTAACTGAAAGAACCAATCAGCGCTGCCCTTAATTCAACCCTTAGCCATCACCATTCAATCCGAAGCCAACTGGCCAGCCTGTCGCGCATGCGCACACGTGTCGAACCTCAATACAAGGTTCGTCGAACTTTCCACTAAAAGTTTGAAAAAGTTGAGCCTGGTCGAACTCGAACCTCGGCCGGTTCGCGACACCCCTATTGACGGCGGCGACTAGGGAGGCTCCCTAGCGGCGACAGCCTCTCGCTAGCGGTGTCGCGCAGGCGAGAGGCTAAATAAACTCCACCGTCTGGCGTTTCGTGTCCGGGTGCTGAGGGTCACGTGGTGTGCCGCCGGTGCGTTTCCGGTTGCCGGTTCCGCCAGCTCCGTCTCGCCGGCGATTGACCACCCGAATTCGCCATAAGTATCACTCGCCACAGGCAGTCGCGAACTATCGCCGGCGATCGTCGGCTGCAAGTCATACTCAGTCCAATTGCTCGCGCTCCCGTTCATCTCCTTTTCGTGGCACCGAACAAAGCTATCGGATTCTGGAACGCATGATCCGGTGTTCCAATTCCTTCTTAGTTACTTGGTGAATCTTCCTGGCTTCGGTTTTTTTTTTTTTTTTCTACGTATATGAATTAACATGACTGATGATTCCTTCTATCTCCTTTGGATGCTTATGCATTGCCTGCTACGGACTATGCATCGTTAATGTTGTCTTGTAACGCTTTTTCGTCACGCTCGAGCGTTACACTTTTTCTTTTATAAAATGCAACCCATAAGCAGATTTTCTTTTAAAATTGTTCTTGTAAGCGTAATGTCATTACTGTGTGGTCCCCACTCAACGAACATTCCAAGGTAAACCATAACTATCCGCAGACAATACCAAATATTGTTAATTGAGCAACGGTTATGTTTTCTTCTTTATTTTATCCTTTAAGGAAAGCTTAGTAAACAAAATCTCGACATCAGTCCTCTCCCGTTCAGTACGGCGGCCATTGTTTTCAAAGGACGGCGCAGAAGGACTCAAGCCATTCCATTTTACCCCACGAAAAGAGAAAAGAAATAAAATTTGGGCTTTCTAATCCTTTGTCAGCCCGCGCAATCTCTGGCCGAGATCGATCCACGCACACCTCGGAGGCATTCCGTTCGCCCTCCCATCGATTTATTAGGCCGGGGGCGAAGAATGCCTCGTGCCTAACGTCGCCGTCGGATGCCTCGGCAACGGACGGGAGTCTGCCCTGGGCCGCGCAGTGGAGGCCCTAGCACGCATCAAGGTCAACAGCGCCATTCTTTCCGCTTCACTTCGGAGCAAGCGAGGCGTCAACGACGAAGAAGAAGCTTAAGCGGATAGAATCTACATGACCGCGAACCAGAGGCTTGCCCAAGGCGGCCGTCCTACATTGACCGTTATTTATCTCCGGTTCGTTCACTCTCCCTTCGCATCTGCCTTCGCATATTGGCAAGGGGTTCGCGCTATGGACGCCGATCCTACCCGACGACTCTCATTTATGCGAATAGGAAGAGAAGAAAGATTGAAATGTCGTCAAGCATTCCTTTGCGTTGTTTGTTTAGTTATTTTTTTTTTACATGCTCCTAGTATGTTTAAATGTAAAGCTTCTGGTGTAAACCTTCGTTAGCAATGTTTCGGTGGCTCGATGGTGCTGTGGCTCCGAAACATTGTGCGTTGCTCACATATATCGTTTAGGAGGATGAATGACCTTCGCTGCCAAACAGTGAGTATTAAAGTTGCAGTTGAGTGAGGACGTAAAGATGTTTTTCTCGTTATCGTGATATGAGAAATATACAATGGGGGTTCAGAATTCGGAAATGTCATGGTTGACAATAGCATGATAACAAGGTGCCTGGGGACTCACCACGCCCTACGTTTCTTGAGATGTCAAAGACCTACACAAAACATTAGTTACATGAATAAAAACAATCTTGGTTGACGTCTACCCGGTTCGATTTTATACTTGTTATTGGCCGTGTTGTCTGTGTTTTGTATCGGCGGAAATACCTGGAATAAGACACCAAACGTACCTCTAGTTCACCATGATGATTTTAACCCAAGACTGGGGCAGAATGTCAATAGAGACGTTGTATGTACGTGTTATTTTGTTCTTCGCACTGTAAAAACAAATTTTATTGTTCTGCCCATTCTCGGCTTGAAATCATCATGGTAAACTTCCACCAGCTCGCTGCGCACTGACTATGTTTTTTTACGTGTTAGATTAGAGGAGCACGTTTTTGACCCAAGATCAGTAATCTACAGTTTCTTCTTCTACTTTTGATGGGGCTCGTTAGATCAAATACCTTTATATTTGAACATTATTATTTTTTCCAAAGCATCGAAATTAGTTACGCTTCATGTCCCTGGACGTGAAGACCAGAACCAGGAAAGTGTGACGAGCTTATTGATAAAATAAGTTTTATTTTGTTCAGTAAATCTATCTAAAGTGCAGCTCAGCACCTATTGTGTTCTTCCGTCTTTTGTCTACACTCCTGGCTTTAAGCTGTCGTATGGCTTCATAATTACGCCGCTTTGTTTTCCCCCGGGTTCATCGACCGCTTCGATAACACCATGCACGTTCCACGGCAGCGACGGAGCACTCTGAGACTCTGAGGTCTTTTGTTCCCTCCTTAAGTAGGGGAACGCTCCGCTTTAAAAATATGAACAACTCGTTCGACAATGTCGCATCGACAAGTTGGGAAGTGTGCTACTTTAAGGCTCTCAGAAAGCGCCGGTACTGCGGCATTTGTGCAACAGCACGTGTAGAGGGGTAATGAAATATTGAGCGTTTAACAGCGAGGGCAGAAAAAGACAACATTCTCGGTTTCTTGTTGGGTCCTGAAAATGAACTTCGGCGGACAGCCGAGAGTCTGTTCTCTGCTTCTCGTCAGTTTTACAGCCGTGTTTAGATTTAGCGGACGGTCTTCATAACGCACTGTGACGTCACTTGAGGCCATGCGATCACGTGACATTGTTACGTAACGTGGAACTACTACGTCACATGATACTATTTCGCTCAATCTAGCACAGAAATATTCCAATAAATTCGCGGAGAAATGGTTCCGCGAAATGTAGTAAAGGAAGTTTCCCTCTAAATATAGGAAAATAATTTTGCCACTAAGTTTAGTAAAGAAATCACTCCAACCCCCCCGCCCCTTAATTTAGCGGATGAATTTTTCCGCTAAATTTAGCGGGAGACTCGTGACACCTTGTGACGACATCACCTGAAAATGTGACTTCACAATGTAACACCCCCTCATTTTCCATCGAGTTTGGCGGAGGCTTTTTTCCACTAAATTTAACGGACCACGGCGTACACAAATACATCCGGGATTCGCTGCGGAACCTGCGACTATCGCCGCGAAAGCCCCGTTTCCATTCGGAGTCCGGCGGACGCTTCCTTTCGTTAGGGGTCATCAACGTTTGAGTTTCTCTTGACAGTTCTACTATGGTGGCTGGAAGGGGAAGTGGGACGGACGGGAGCGAAGGGCTGCACAGAGTTGCGATGAAAACGACTCACCTGCAGACTGCTGCGCCCCTCGCAGTGGCGAAGATTTTCATTGCAACACACGCGCTGCCCGCCGAGCGTGTGTTGAAAGGTCACATCGCTTCTTTATATTTTGACTCAGGTTTTTCCAACTACACAAATTGTGTACGTTTCACCCGTTAAATGGGTCGTGCGCCTGAATTCCGCGATGAAAATTTTGCGAAGAAATGTATGGGTACCGCTAGGGCCACTGCAGCTAGCAGGCGAGTCAGCGACCCCAAAACGTTTGAAAGATACTACATTACGGAAAGTTTCCAACTGCCTAATCGGGGTCACGTGGTGTATGGGCCGCATTTGCAGTACGAGCTGCGAGGAGGTGACGAACGTTGTTCGTCTGCGAGTGTCTCAGCCTTGCCACATGCTTTCCTCCTCGCCACGCGAAAACGCGGCGCATGCGCACTTGCGACCAATCTTTGCCGGTGGCGTCCGCCATTAAGATTTCAAACGCACCCCATGGTTTGAGATGGACCCTCTCTACAATCTAGGCTCTCTCCAAATTTTCATCGCGCATCGCGTCCCTCTTTATATTGAGCGCCTACGGCGCCCGTCACACTTCCCCTAGTTCTACTGAGACGTATGTGGAGTTTCCGAGAAATGAGAACCCTGTTTTTAGGTCCGGGTAAATCACAGAAAGCTCCAACTTTGTGAGAATGTGACGCCATAGCTGTTGAGATAGAACGTTAAAGTTTGAGAACATGGCGTTACCTGGATCAAAATATAATTGAGGAAAACAAAATTGCTCTATGAGCCGACGTCCACGTAAGCCTAATGTCGTCAAAAGAAGAAACGACACTGTGCGCGCCTGTAGCATCTATTTCAGTGAAAAGAGCTTGTCAGCAAAAAAGAGGTTATTGTTTTCCTCTTGATGACAAGTTTGTTTTCACAGTGTAATTTTTTGTTTTGACGATATTAGGCTTAGGTGGACGTCGGTTCATAAAGAAATTTTATTTTTCTCAATTATCTTTCGATCCAGGTTACGTTCTCACGAAGTTTGAGCTTTCTGCGATGCACAGTTGATTTATCCGGGCCGAAAAACACGGTTTTCTTTTCTTGGGAATTCCCTGTACATGTGTCGTGCAAAGAAACAAGAATAGGTCACAGCCCCCCCCCCCCCCAAGAAAAAAACAAACAAACAAACAAACAAAAAAACTAACACTAAAGCATGGACTTGTCAGTTTACTAGGTGTCTCGCCTTGAAGAAACGTTTTAGATAAGAAGCTGAAATGGAAATCAAAGAACAAACGACCCATGCTTTTTCGCTTAGCAGCAGAAACCTATCGGGCTAGAACTTCCCCGTATCCATCACTAAATTAGATAGCGTACCTAGAAAATCCGCTAAGCCAGGCAAGTCTAGCTCTTTTCGATTTATTCGTGGGTGAATTTTGCGACCAGCGTAGCTATTTGCTTCATCTTTTACCGGCGAAGTTTTAGTTCCTGCGTAGATCCCTGGATTTGCTTGATGGATCGCTGGAGGATTTCCTTGCCTTTGCAAGGACGTCTCACAAGCCGGGATCAGGGCAGGTGGTTGGAAGAATATGTCTCCACCGTCGAATGTTGGCACACGGCCAACACCGCCCACCTAAAGGCCTATAAACTCGTCAAACACAAAGTTGGGGCCGAAGTTGTCGGAGCGCACCGATTGGCCTATCACGACGATGACTTCGCGCTTTTTTTTTTTTTTCGACGACGTCCACTCGGTGCGCTCCGCAAACTTTCAGCTCCAACTTTGTGTTTGACGAGCTTAGGGCTCCTAGAATGATAAAAACCTACGCACTATATTTCGTTTCAGCTTTAATTCAGACGCGGCCGACGCTACAAGCTAAGGGGACCAATCAAGGAGCGTGAAAAACGCAAGTCACTGCACCTATTCTCTTTATGATGTAATTCAGCGATGAAAAAACACGTACAGAAACATGACAAACACCATGAGGGTGCGCTTCCGACGCTGCCTGATTGGTAACGTCAGCTCGTAGCGCCGGCTGCGTCTTGGACTTAAGCTGAAACAAAGCATAGCATTTCGACATCATCACATTCAGGTTGATCGCAGACACAGATCAGACACGAGTAGTACTACGACAAAGTTCTGCTGGACCTCGAGTCCAGTAAATGCGTCCAAGGTAGCTCAGTGTCGATCTCGGGCCCAATCACTAAGTTGGCACCATCCGATTGTGATGACGTTAGGTGACGGTAGGGGAGGGCTGTTCACTGGCTTTGATTATTCAAAGTGGCTTTGGGACGGCATGGTCGAGCGCCCGCGAGCTCCACTTCCTTTTCCTATTCGCTGTTATGACCAAATAGCTAATCATACGCTCGAGATCTTTATTGATAAGCGTGCAACCATGTTTGAGATCCCCAAAGGAGTCACCATGCTAGGTTCATACAGCTTTTTCACAAGGGCGCAGCCATCTTGAATGTCGTAACTTCTGGTATGCGGTAAAACATCGTTTTGATCTCTCCACGCCGCTGGAAGGTGTTTACGAAAAATGCGTGATTGTCACACACTCCTGTTTTGCCGCACCTATATTTTCTCGCATATTCGTAGATTCAAATGTTTTGTTATTTTTTGGCCCCGCATATCAAATACGGAACCCACAGTGACTGAGAACGGCATGAAACAGGAGAACGTCTATAATTCGACCAGCTAGAAATAATCTTCGACTACGATACGGCGTTCAAGTTTCTCTGCTTAGAGCCACTAAATGAGCTGCGCCTAGAGTATTGGCACTCTGCTCCCCGATATTGTTGCTGGGCGCCGCCATCTTGGTGCTTAGTGCGGAGCAGACGCAACTGCCGATCGTCACGATTCAAAAATGCGACTTCCTCGGCATTAAATTCGGTGTTAGGAAGCTCATGGAATATTTCTTTGCTCTATCGCGAACTGTTTAAACAGTTGTGGAGAGCAAAAAAGCGTTCCCTGTGATTTCAAATAAAGCTTCTGATAACTGGCAACCATGATTTTAAGCACCAAGATGGCTGAAGTGTAGTTGTTCTGAAGTCTAGCTTATTCAGTGGCATAGTCTGCTCCTTGCGCAACTCGTGCGTTTGTTTACGTGCCAAATCCATACACGTGCTTTTGTTCTCCTTCGACCTCAACCAATCAAGGCGCGTGATTGGCTTTCTCGTCATCGTTCGCTCCCTACGGGTTCTCTATGTTGCCCTTTCATTGCGTTCCGATACGCCAAAGACGCATTTTGGAACACTTGCTCGCCGTATACGTTTTAAACTTTGTAAATCCATCGGGGCCTTTAACGCTCCCTTTTCTTTCTAAAAAAAGAATAAAAAAAACGTTGGAGAAAGATTTTTGTGTCATTTGTAAAACGGTAGTGGTAACCCACAAATGAAATAACTTTGCGGCAATACTTGGGGTCTTCTTGACCTGACTCTTAAACGATATGTTTTTTTTTTTTTGTTTACAGTAAAACGATTATAAACTGTTGCTAACAAAAAATTCACGTGCTCAAAGAGGTTCGACCTGCCCACAAATAAAGCATTATAATCTTTGACTCAAATTATTTCGTAAAAGTAGACCAGTCACAAGAGCTGTCCAATCGGTCTCTTGCTGCTCTGGAACAGATGGCAGAAACTACCGTTCTTCGTCGCCTGGAATAAGTGTCTGGCACACGATCACATAAATGCGAGGTTGGTTCTAGTAGCGAGACTCCAGAGTGCAGGCTGCTAACGACAACCTCTTCAAGCCCACATTGCCAAAGCACGGTGGTGATAAATATCAGCGTTCCGTTAACTCGTGTAAATCGTAAGATTTGCGCGTCCCTTCTGGAGAGGGATCTATGAAGTGAGCTCGTCTACTTCTCTTACGTTTCAAAAAAGTGGTTATACAAATTCCATGTGAAAATAAATTATCGTTAAGTTCTTCCACATGTCCCCCCCCCCCCCCCTCCCCTTTCAAGAAAACACGCTGCTATCATCATGATTTGCCCAATATTTTCTTAAAAACTGCACGCGTGGTAACGTAGTGCAGAGAAATATCGATGTTTCGGATTTTCTAAACAACAGCGGCGTCACACTCATTTTCATCGCCTGAGAGCCTTCGGGACCTCTCGAACCTCTATTATAGGGACGCCATAACGCTTCAGGTTAAGCTCAGGAACAATTACAATATCAGTGGAGTCGGGTCGTTTTATAAAGTAAATTTTTAGATTTTAGAATGGTAACGTTTTTTACTCGAATTATGGTACTATTGAGAGCGACATATAATAACCAATTACATCACAGTTTTTACTATGAAAAAGTAAATCAAGTTCGCAAATAAAGAAAAAACAAAACGAAAAGAAACAAGCAAGGTAAGTACTTATTTGAATGTTGCTTCCAAGTTACTTCTCTACGTATATATATATAAAAAGGTTTATATCTCGTTCAGGAGCTTACCCAATCTCGTTACAACTCATGTTGCACCGTAGTTGCCGTCGGTGCTGTTTGAGATCGATCCTTCCCAGGGAAGTCAGTTTCTCCCAGGAGCTCGGGCAAGCTGGCGCACAACTCCTGAGGAAGGTACTTCCAAAAGCCGTCTTGACAACATTTCCTTTGTGTCGGAGGCAATGAACCGTTAGCAGCTGATTGCTCTCCGTATACGCGGACTTCATCCTATTGTCCCCTTTATCCGACACGACGATGGAACGCAGAGAGCAGCTTTGTTGTGTACCGCTGTGATCCACCGGCTTTTTTTTTTTCGTTTCTTTCCCAGAAAAACATACCTACACGTTTCTATTCGATTTTACATAAACAACTAACAAATAACAAATGGTACAAAAACTAAACGTACATAGAACAGGTCTACATTCAGGCATCCTCCCCCAGCTAAGAAAAATAGGTACAACGGATATGCTAAAGCAGCTAGACATAAATGTTTGAGGCGCGGCGACTGAAGCTCAGGGAAAATTCCGGGCTCTATTCCGACTTTCACCTGATCTTATTTTCCCTCTGTCTCTTTTACAATCATAGCTAAGCGTGTTTCCCTTCTTGTTGAAGCATTTTTATTTGTCTGTCACGTTCGCAATATTACCCTAAGCGTGTCGCGCTGTCATATCTGAGCGGAGTTAAAACATTTCAGTCAGTTAACACGTGTTTTCTCTCCCCTAAGTGCTAAGAGACGACGAACAAAGTAAACGAAGTGGACAGACAGGCTCTGCAGGGGGACTTGACTCCGAGGGAGATTTAGAACAAAGCGATAAAAATAAAGGCTTTATAACTATGTTTCGTGAAAGCCTACCTGAGAATAACAAGACTTGCGAGTAATACAGTATGAAATGGAACCTCTTAACCCGGGACGATGCTTCAAATTGCGACTTTGTGTTAAAATGAAATAGACAAGATGTTTGGAGGCCGATGACCTCTTGTTGAGTAGTGTCGGAAAGAACAAGTACTTTGCATTCTTTTGAAACGAAGTCGTAAAAAACCGCAAAAAGGAAGTGTGCACTCTCCATTGTACTACATGACGGGGAATTGGTGTTCCCGAAGGCTTTGATTTGTACCCACTTCTGCGGGTGAGGGTATCTCTGTCTCGCTTTTTTGTACCTTTGTGGCAATTAACCTTAACAAACATTTTTTTTTGTCCGCTTAGTTTACTTAGTTCGTCATCTGTCAGTGCTGTTTTAAATTTTATATGAGTTATATTGAAAAAACCCTCGACCTCGTTGCTTCTATCAGAGCGCAGGTCCCTACTACACCTCAATTGCCAGCTTTTTGTTTTAAGCGTTAGGTTCCGGCAATGTGTGTTGAGCTAAGCTGGAGTAGCTTTGGGTCCCGATTGGCCGGATCAAATTTCGATACCCTTCGCACGACTAAAGCCTTAAATAAAAAAAAAAATGCGGGCAAAATATATTATAAATTTTCTCGGCTATTTGGCAGGGTAGCTGGATATTAATAATAATGATATAATATTATTAAACTTATTTTATTTTTCCAAACCAAACAGGGGTACTATCGACGCTGATAATATTCAGATTCGACTAGTGAAGTGTACTCTAATTATGTTATTGCTCCACTGCTAACAAACATTGCTAATCCTGCTCTTAAAAAAGGTTCAACTTAAAACAAAAAATATCAGCTGAAGTTTGAGGGTTACATAAAAAAGACTAACATATAATATAGGAAGGGTTCCGTGATTTTGTTTTTTTCTTTTTTTAGGCCGAATTCTTTTTCAAAGTTTATTTTTTCCCATCGCTTCGGTGATTTTTGGTATCACTTTCTTGTGTCGGACAAGAACTTGGGGCTTATCGGGGATTCCGGAAATTCCATGCAGAGTCTAGCAATGTCTACTATATGTTGGTGTCATTTTGAGATATCTCCCAATTTATATTAATTCTTTTAGAATTTTCACAATGAGCTGATGTAAGGCATTACGGATTTTTCCCTGTGAATGCCCGCCCGTTCGATGTTTTCTTCAGTTATTTACTGACGGCACCGGTATTTGTATAAAATATCCTATTTATTTGTGTAGTCGTTATGACGGGTAAAACTCGACATTCTAGGACGCAGTTATCGTTGTTTTTACGGCCTGATTGCGCATGATATACGAAAACATGTTTAATAACTTTTTCGCCTAAGGCCACCCCTATTGCTTCCTTTTTTTTCGTACTTTAGTATCCCGATTTACAACGTGAATTTGGAAGCCTTGCGTTCTAGTTTTTACGGCAAGGTGCGCCAATTGATACTTAGGATCCTTCACACCTCCGGTGACATTTTATTGCGCTAGGACGAAGGCGAGACCAATTCGATGTTGCGAATTGACACACACACGTCCATGCGGCCCTTGAGATAGCGGAACCGGTTTTATGCCCACGTAAAGACTGCAGCAATAGACAAGTCCTGCCACCGGGGAAACTCCAGTTCGGCCACGATTCGCCGTCGTCATGGCCTTGAGAGGCATCTTTTATGTTCGCTGGTGTCCTGCGGACAAAAATTAGATATGTTTGTTCTTTTTCCTGAAGTATTTTTTACACAACATTTTCCATACTATCCAACGGCTCATGCTGACGAGCGATAGTGCTTTATTTGCTTTATAGTGGCTTGGAAAACATAAGGGTTTCAACTACGATTAATAAGATTTTAAGCAAAATGCGCAAACTATGATTTCAAATATCGCCTGACTGTGCACGGCAAAGTACTGAAAGTGACAACTTAACTCAAAATATCTATCCTTTATAATAATACGTACATTGCACAAGTTTAGTTTATATAATTGCATAATATAAAAATACATATCGAAATATCATCCTGCGATACGGCTCGTGGTTGATTTAATTTTGTCTCAAACTATACTCTGATGAATCACAGAAATGTGCACGTTTAGTAAACTGATACGATGTTGTTCAGAAAACTAACTCCCGAGAAAGAAAAACACACAACAAAGGCATGACAAATGATCACACACTAGGGCCGTGAAATGGAGCATCTCGAGATGGCAAACTGCATTGTTTGCTAACTGAGAAATATCTTGTTTGGTGGACGATATGAACTGACTTCTTTCACCTACATACCTATCTGGTTAACGTAAAGACATTATTTTAATATCAAGCGCCGCAACGAAAACAACTTTCGACTCACTCTCCTCTTTGAAAATCTCTGGCCGTCTGCACCGCCATAAGTGAGCAAATTATATACGGGGTATTTCTCTTAAATCTGTCCAAATCGTCCCTGCCAAACCTATACGCATTACTCAGAAATTAAGGTAATGGCATATTGGTCTATCTCCCTAAGGGCCTATATGGAGAAAATTTGTAATGCTGGGTATAATTAGCTTAATAATTACTATTCAGTAATTAAATTTTCAATTTGTAAATTAGTAGAAATTAGTAATAATTAAGTAATCGTAAAAAAAGGTTACGCAAGTGAGGTGAAATAAATCCAGTCCCTAACACTTGCATCCAAGTCTGTTTCTTTACCCATACAGTCCATCCCACAATTCGCGCCGTGCACGAAGGAGACGAAAAACGGGCGTAGCGAGCTGTACAGTGTCGTAAATAATGCACGTTTTGGAAGTGTGCAGCACCTACAGTCTTTAACAATATAAAAAATACGCATTCGACGATGCAGTTTTGAGCGGCTGTGCTGTGTTCCCTTTGATCGGGCCCACACTGCATTGGGTGATGAAATGAACGAACCTTTGTTCTATTCTCTCGCTAAAAACCGAAGTGCCTCATGCCAAGGTGAGCCCCAACTCCGTTTTAGTCGCAAGTCTGACCGCAGTCGACGCCACGAACCGAAAGACAGTCAAGCAGCGCCAAAAGTGCATAGTCACGACGCACGCTCGTCTCTTTGTGCATTTGATATCACTAGGGTTCGGAGTTTTCGGTTTAAACCGATAAAAACCGATAAAAGTACGCCGAATCCATTTTCGGAAATTCGGTTTTAACCGAAAAAGGTCAGTTTGTAGGTTCGGCGTTTTCGGTTTAAACCGATAAAAACCGATAAAAGTACGTCGAATCCATTTTCTAAAATTTGGTGTTAACATAAAAAAAAAATAGCCACTTTGACCTTCCAGTCACACCGCAGAGCCGTGGCGAAAAAGTGGAACGACAGTGTCTATGGAAACGTGTCCGAATGTTTGGGATACCCGGATGCCACCACGACGTTAAGGTTTAATGTGCGCATCATCGATCGGAATGTGAAGTCTAAAATGCCCTATGACTTCGCCATGCACATACGAGCGTGTTTTCAAACTCGTTGTAAGGGAGACTGACTTGATGAAATCTCTGCAGCCAGAGTTTAGAGAGCACACGAAATATGTCGTGCTTCAAAACGTCGCACCGTGTCGCTTTTGGCAGTCAGATTTGGTTGATTGGCCGATTTTGGCCCAGGCAGCACCTCACCTCTTCAAACCTGCAGGTGTCCAGTGTTATTCTCGAAGCTCAGGGTCATATTAACAGGAAAGAAAGAGTGCGGATCAACGAGAACCTGGGAAAGTACATGTGTATTTACTATAATAAGATCACGGTAATCCTGATGTACAGAAGGTGAAGTTCCATGTTTTTTTGGGCATAGGCTTCATATCTGACTTCTTCGTACTTGTGTTTTTTCTTGTTTCTTTTACAGTTGCACAGCATTTGCCAAACGTGTCCATTTCTTTTTCAATGTATCTGTGCCTTTATTCTTTGCGTGATCACAAATATCAGAGCTACAAGGATCATCTGATCCGGTGTCCGTTGGTGTTCATTTCAGTATTCACCGAAAAAAAGACGGTAAAATCTTGTGGGCATAAATATACACCGAAAAAACCGAAAATTGAAATTTTAAAATAAACACCGAAAAAGAAAATCACGGCCGAATTTTGAAAAAATAAAAGCCGAAAACGCAGAACCCTAGATATCACCGAGTGAACCAATCACGCACACTGAAGGCGCCGAGTTCCTTCGCTTCCTTCTGCGCGTGATTTTCTGGCCGGTAATTGCAAACCCACATAAGGAAGGGTTTGCAATTGTGACCATTTGCCACAAACCACCGCATAAACAGCCTCGGCGAATGGTCTCTTTTTATAATGGGGGTGGCTGCACGCGTGCGTGCTACAACCAGCGCAGTCTAAAACTTCAAATAGCGTCTACCAAGTGCGCAGAAGAAATAAAAAAAAAAACGAAGAAAAAAAAAAAAGAAAAACGGACATGAACGATCGGGCGAACACGGGCCGTGCCGCGTTTACGTTGCTGTGGTTGCATCCCGAGGAGCATTATCCCCGGCTGAGGCACCGACGGCGTCACGGGCAACGAACGCGTTTATGCCCCCAACACGATATTTCACAATGCTCAATTTGACGGAGGTACGTAAAAGAGCCGGTTCGATGCAATATAACTGAGAGGATAGCTGAATTCGATCTTCCACGGGGAACACGCATTCTCGGCTCTTGTGCAACCTATCTTCTGCAAAGTGATACCCTGAGCGTTAGTATTGTTGCGTGAATGAACCATATGCAATATGTTTTTGGGACTCTGAAGTGATACCCTGAGAATTAGTATTGTGTAAATGAACGCGTGTGCCATATGTTTTTTTAGGATTAAGGTAGCTTCGAAAAAGGGACTAAATAAAAAATCTCGAGATAGCGTTTTGGACTGCGGGGGTAGTTAGGGGGACGTGTATAATGTAATAATTAGGCATCTAGAAGCTCGAACTTCACTCAATTATTGTTTTCAAAACTCGTCTTAGCTCACACCTTTTAATCGGAAATTTGTGGCTCACCTGTCAACATAAACCCTCGTGAATAGAGAATGCTAGCAAGAAACTGGATGGTTTGGGAGAGGTGAGTGGAATAACGAATGCAGGTGCAGAGTCTCGTTATCCTACATAATGTTATATTTACAATATTTACAAATGAACAACCGAAATGTTCGAAGACAACTGGCGTCGATGCTGCTTCGTAGCTTCGCGCGCCTCTTGTCACCGCTCCGTCTTCCTTCGTAGGTTGATCACTAATATGGGGACAACCTTTCTTCGCAATGAAGCATAAGCTATTGGTACCCGTGCGATTGCGCACATTTAGCGCCGATCACAGCTGTGCTCCCGCGCTCTTCACTTCTTCGGAAATGCCTAGAAAAAGTTGTCCCCATTCACACCATCATAAAGGTTCCTTTATCTAAGGGACGTTCATGGTCGCCGGCGACTCAGTTCGCGATCCTCCGCACCTGGTATGTGCTCGCGACCCAAGGGCGCGGCCTGATTCGCCGATAGCACAGAGACTTATGTTGAAAGTACCTTTATGCTGGCCATGTGAATGGTGTATAAGACTTCGAAAAACAACAACAACCACACTTTGAGCTGAGGCTTGGAAAGGAAAGTTGAAACTAGACTTCCGGTTAGTGCGCCGAAATATAAATCTTAAGGAACACAAAAAAAAGAACAACAACAAGAAAAAAGAACATAACAACAACAATACTTTGAGCTAAGACTCGGAAAGGAAAGTTGAAACTCGCGGCACCCAGCGTTTCTTCACATGTACAGACTAACATTTTCAGAGAAAGCCTCTCGTTTTTAGAAGATACTGGCGCTGAGGCAAAAATAAATTAAAGCTAAATTGAAACAGTGTTCGCAAGAGGGGGAGAATGTTTTCTCCATCTAAGAGCTCAGTAGTCACTTTTTCATTCTCAAGACAGTTTTTTAACGATTAACTTAAATTTTATCTTTGTATTGTGAACAGCTGCCAGAGGAGCTCTTAATGTGCAGTCGGTGAATCAACGGAAAAACCTTCCTTCGAGCTCAAAACCGGCGAAAAACGGTGAGCCCCATTATCTTGCTCAAGGCACTCACTAATATTTATTTCTGTTGCTTCGTTGCTTCGTTGCATGTGTTCATTACTTTGTCTTTTCAAGTTAAAATTTGGCGTGCCTTCAAAAGAGGTTGAAATAGAAATTCACTAAAACTGAAGACCTTCCAAATATTTCGAAGAGTCTATTGTGCAGCGCGGGTCGCTTTTAAAGTGCGCAGCGTAGTTGCTACTGGGTTACGGTTTTGAGAAGTTGGCAAGAGTCGTGGTCGCAGCTGCAGGAATTGGAACCTGTTTATTTTAGTGAATTTGCGTTGTTGTTTGACTTTGTGATGTTATCTGCAAAACTCCGCGAGTGTGGTTTTATGTAGTAAAATAAGGTTTATTCGGACACGTGTTTGGAAGGGAAGGGACACTTTCCCTCGCGCTTTAATTATAGGAAAAAAACAACAACAACAGAAAAACGTAGCTTGCGGGAAGATTTAGGAGAAATAATAAACGGAATAACTAAAATGTTGGGTTCGGAGTAAAGAGCCGATGCTCATGCTATATATTAGAGGTTTGCAAAAGCGAATACGGGTTTTCAGGATGGAGGGACTGGAATGCTTAGGACAAAAGTGGGTCAAATAATGTTCACCTTTTTTACGTAACATAAAAAATAAATAAAAATAAAGATAGTTTCCAAATAATTTCGTCTGTCACTTTATTTTGCTGTTCCTTGCCAATTATTGATAGAAAGATCTGTAGAAAAAATAAACCAACACAATTTAATTTAAAGATGTATTTTCCAACTAGACTATGGACAAAGGATTGCTAAAGGGAAGTTTAGTACGTTCTGTGGTCTCGCTACAGGGCTGACAGCTTAGGAAATCGAGTATTATAATAATAATAATAATAAATTTATTCCAGCATTTGATTTCTTGATTATATTAGACTCGGGTCTGTCGAAGCCAGTGTTGGCTTGTGTAATAATACTAATACTAATAATTAAAATGCTACTACTAGTACTACTACTACTACTACTACTACTACTACTACTACTACTACTACTACTACTACTACTACTAGAACAACAACTACTACTACTACTAATATCATTATTATTATTATTGTTATTAATATTATTAATTATTATTGGTTCAGGAGTGCGTGGCCCCGCAGAAAGATGGAGGCCTGCGGTGTGGCGTCGTTTTAAGCTGAGACTATAAGCTCCGCCTCCAGCGCGAGGTCGCTGGCTTCCGCAGTGCTTTGGTTGCGCGTGCCCGCGCGTTCACACTTGTGTTAGCAAGGGCAGAAAGCTCGCGATGAAGGCGGAGCTTCTAGTCCCAGCTTAAGGGTGAACAGAGTATAGTGATGGTGATTATGTGATGATATAACATACAAGATGAAAGTGATGGTAATTATGAGATGATATGTACAAGGGGAGGACTTCTGAACCTCGCAAGTACTGTGGCCAGTGTCTCGAAGGTTCGTAAAAGGTCCAAGTGAGTCAGCCAGCGAGCCGAGGTGACCTCCCACGCTCTGTTCAATTTTCGACTGAAATGGAAAAACCCTGGGGTTTAGTGGTGTCATCGCTCACTTCAGTGAATGCCGCGGTCTCCAAGGGGTGGCCCAGTCTTGGTAAGACGGCTGCCACCCCCAAGGCATTCTTGTCCAGGGAGTTCAACATGGTATAATAGATATTGAGTTTATAATTCAGTGGGAAAAAACTGCGGCATGTGACCGTAGCTGTTACTTCAGAGTAATTGTGGAATATTTAATATGACGGCGGCGATTCAGCTACAATAAATTTAAACCGAATTCGGTTTAAATTTATTCTGTTTTAATTTAGGACGATTCAAGTCCGTTCACCCTCCCCCGATAAAAAATAAGGACACACACACAGACGCACACATGCACGCATACACACGCGCACATATGCACACACATATTCAAAAGAAAACACAACGCCCGTCGAAACTTTCTGGAGCTGAACATAGCGAGAAAAATATAACAACTGGTGTCACCATAATTAAGATATGCTTCTCTTGCACCCTAAGGGGCACTGACAGGTAAAAAGCATAATTTTTTTATTCGAATTGTTTGAAAACGACGCAAGAACATTACCCTTAAAATTCAAAACTTGGGAACTCCAGTATTTGCAAAGTAAAAACACCATTTCTAAAAGCCGAATTTAAAATTCTCGCGCGATCCTCGAAAATGCAGTGACGTCAAAAATTGAGTTGTCCTGCAATTCGAGTTCCTCTCATGCCTCCGGGTAAAAAAAAGATGGCGGTCGGTTCGGCGACTGCCTTCGCCGACCCAGCCGAGCGTTAGGCTTAGGACAGCGGGAGGAGATTTGCCGTCCTTTTAGTCTGCTTCATTTCAGAGGTTGAACCAAATCATTTCGAGGACTGCTCACAGTGGTAAGCGATCGTGAATGCTGTAAACTACGCATGCTAGTAAATATTTGCGATCTGCGGGCAGACTGGCTGCCGTGGCGACCGCGAGCAGACGAAATGATTTGGTTCGACGGCACACAACGTGAACGATCGTTCAAGTTCAGGATGACGGAGACACACCACATACCTTTACGGTCGTTTAGATACTTTTTACTCCATATAGCTTCGTAGTTCTTGAAATTCCGACCGGCAAATGTTACATCGGCCGTCTTGTTTACATCAGTCGTACGCCGGAAACACAAGCCGCTACCACGGTGTCCGCCACGGATGTACACGTTGCAGAATGTTTGACATGTTTACTAGAAGATGGCGCCACCGTTAAGTACTATCATCATCATCGTTTACACGGTCGCGCAACTTTCACGATTCGCTAAAGTATGTCAAATTTCACGTACGGTTTCACGGAACGGACCAGCTGTACCGTTCGTGATTTCGGAACCGTGTGCTTGAAAAACGACTCGCTAAAACTCCCTATTGTCTTCGCCCGCGTCCCGCTAACAACCCCTTTCCTCCGCGCGTGTTGCCTATCACTGTGAGTGGACGACGCTTCACTTTTGATTTTTTGATCTCAAATTTTTGAAACGGTGTGAGGTCGAAGAAAACAGGCAGTGGACTTTTGTGAGCGACGTGAGGGGCCAAGTCGCGCCGGGACTGCGTGAAAGGCTGCCCCGGCGGAGTCACAACCGAAACTATGGTACACAGACACCAAAACCAGTCTTTTGACCGTTTGCCGATTTCCTTTTTGAAGTATAAGAGGTCGTCGGGCACCTAAAAAAAAGAACTTCGTCTGATTCCCCAACCCACCGATCATCCCCAGTGCCGGTCGCCGCCAGCGCCGCCATATTTACCGAGGGAGGATAAAAAGCCAGGAGGCGACATTACCCCGGACACCGATGTTCGGTAGTTCACAAAGATGGGCCGTAGTGCGTTTGCAATTGTGTTGTAAATCATGTTTTGCGATTGCCATTATTAAATACTATAGAAATGTTGCTTACAAAGCTTCGAATTTTCATAATCCATTGCGTCAGAAATAAAAGGAAGCGAGAAGGTGAGAATAGAGAGAGAAAAACGCCAAAGATAAAAAGGCGCGCGCGCGCGTGGGGAAATTTGGTTTTTGCGTTGTGGTATTGTTTTTGCGTGTCTATGACTACAGCTTGCATAGTTTTAGACAAAAAAAATAAAAATGACCTTTGGGGTTTCAGTGGTCATTTAACATACGCATCAGTGCAAAAGAAAAACAAAGGAGTAGTAGAAAACACACACTTAAAATGGAACAATTCTATCTAAGCGCAACCGATATCTAGACACATCCGTTCTAGAGTGTCTTGGAACTTGGGGTGTTTAGGAATCGTCGAATGCACTCGTAATTTTGTCAAATCGTTGTATTGTTTTGCCTGACGTTATTTCCAAAAAACACAAATGTCATAAAATATAAAAAAAGGTATTTCAACAACCTTAAACGTATAAAAAAGTGTGTAATCCAGCATTTCAGTCTCTTTCTAAGTCGTTTGGGCTTAATAGAAGTGGCTTTTGGCCTTGGTCGTTTTATTCAATCCGGCAACGTGATTAGAACTTTATTTTTATTCAATCGGGAATTTTGATTAAATCAAAATAGTATCTTCGACCGTCAGTTCCTTCAATCAGGCAGCCCCCGCAACGACTACTCTATAACTAAGCTATATAATCCCGCAAAACAAATACATAAACAATAAAAAAAATCTCCACAGGCCTTGTAAACAGGTGGTGTTGTTAATTAAAAAAATGTTCCCATCCCCCGATTTTTGTCTGGAGCATTTTCTCGGAGGACAGAGGGTCCATCGCGTATACAGCGAGACGCGTGAATTACACGCCGAGTCTGCGGAGCGGACTGCGAGGTTGCCGATACACTGCGTGGGCAAACAGAGTGGCCACGACGCGTCTGTTTGCTCACGGACAGTCAAGCTGCTCATATAGGCCCCGATGGCTCTCGCCCGGGGAGCACGGACATGGACGGTAGAAGTTCGGAGGACGAGATTAATAACGCAGCTTGGCACCGCAGTGACGCTGGAGTTTATATCGGCCTGGCTGATACGAAAGAGGCCCCTGCTTGGGCGTCGAACGTCTGTCGGACAATAGGCCGGGATGGGCCCAGCCAAACGAGTGCCTCAGAGAACGACAGAGTTAGCCATTTCAAAGCAGGACGGCGCGTATGCAAATCAGGTGCTGGGAAGAAACTCGGCGCTCAATGAAGCTTTTAGAGAGCCTCGAAGTAAGAGAGGGAGCAACTGAAACTGTAGAAGGCGTTTGCAGTTTTACTAGCGGACGCCTCCTGGTCCGGTTGGTTGCAAGTGTGCATGCGTTGCGTTGTCGAGTGGAGTGAAGGAAAGCGGGTGGAGAGGAGGAGACGCTTCCATACGGCGAACGCTTTCGTCACCTTCTAGTGTTGCAAATGCGGCTTACAAAAATACAAAAAAAAACACGTGACTCCTGTCGGGCAGTTTGAAACACTCTCTAATCTAGGCACACTGAGACTCTCCGGAAGTCGGCGCCATCTATACTCGCCCCTAAGCTGACAGTGCTATGGAAGCTACATCCTCATTGGACCAGACGTACGTCTAGCTTTCATCACGTGATCACGCTCCCGCCCACACATGCGCGGAGAGGGCGGGCTCAGTCGATGAAAGAGAGGCAACTGATTGGTCGGGCGGGCGCGTAGCGCATACCGTAGCGTCAGGCGAAGGGGGAAACGAAGGATTGTGGCAGTCACGGAAGCTTCGAAAGTTCTGCTCTAATGACGGGGCCGGGAGAAACGAACTCGCCTAAATCACACGAACCATGAACTTGATCTACACGAGCTTGATGCTCTTGTAGATTTTCCGTTTTCCTGGTGCGAAGAGCTTTGCGATGCCGCCATAGAGTGTCAAGTTCATTTTGGACACAGTGGGAAAAATGAGGGTTTGAAAAGGGTTCATTGTTCGTCCCTTTGAAAGTGTGCAAGGAGGTGTGGAGCTTGTACGTATTTAGAAACTACAGTGCATCCATTGACAAGTAAACGAGCAGTACTCTGGCGGACAGCCAATTTATTCTTCAGCCACCCCGTTCTTTGTACTCTTATTAGGATTAATGGAAAACTGAGAAACTACATACAACTTCTCTTTTTGTGTGTATCACTGGTATACCTTTAAAGTAATTGGTTGTAACACTTCGTACAACAGTTAACAGCATGCAGAGAGTTTTGCGATTTCCTAGTTTTGCTTCCTGGTTAACTTTTTTTTTTACCTCATTTTACTGTGTCGTGTTATCTAATTTTTTTGTGCATTAGTTCTATAAAACAGCTTTTTGTTCTTACTTTCTAGAGGCCCGAACGGTTAAAGATGAGCTGGAGTGACGCCTTAACTATTCCTAGTTCTACTGAAACTAAGAGCGCTCAAGATACAGAAACAACCCTAGGAACCGTTGACCTACTGAAACTTCAACTTCAAGAAAACCCGGAACTGATTAACAAAGAATTGTGCCTCGCTTGTATGTCGCACTTTTTATTTTTATTACAGCTCCGTGTTCCCCTGACATGGACTTAAACAATTTTAAACTTTAATTTAAGAATGATAGAACTTGACATTGCTGGTTTGCGTTTTTCTCTTTTCGTTTTCTCGGTCACAGCGTCTTTAACTTAATGGTAAACAAAAGCAAAAAAAAAAAAAAACGAAAAAAAAAACGCGAACAGTCAGTGTGGTAAGGTGCCCACTCTAAAACCCCCGAATGCAGACCTAAACTTAAACGTGATCAACGGTGGTGGAGCAATCTGTTCCCACGACATGAGCACTCGATCGCGCTCCACAATCTTGCCTGTTAACGAGACCCAAGCCAAAATAAATACTGATACCTCTTTTCAGCTGAAATTTTGGGCGACTAGAGCCAGAAAGGATCAACTCTCTCTCACCCACACTTAGCTGGCGCTTTGCTTTTTTGAGGCTCGAGCGATGTTCTGCGATGAGTGATAGCGCCCACGCTGTCGCACTCAACTTGACACGTAATCTTCCAGCAAATGAAACAAGGAGACACACACAAGCAGGCAACGCGGAAGTTGAACGTGATCTGGTCCTGCGGACCAAATCGCATTTAAGCCGGGATTTCCACTAGGCCGCTTCGGCAACCGAATCTATGGCCGGGCTTCCGTCAAGTTCTTGGGAGTGAGCAGCCATCTCAGCTGCCCACCTAATCTTAAGAAGAAATCTCGACACTGCTTTTTATCGGTTTCTATACATATATTTCTCGAAAAGTTCGTCGCGATATGTCTTATATTTGGTTTTTCCCTCCCTCTTTTTTTATTGTATCCGGCTCGAGTTGTACCGTGGATGAAAAGTTTTGGAGTTAATAAATTATTATAAGATCGGCGCTGAGTCTCTATACTTTATGAAGGTAGTTAGGCGATATAATTACCAGAGACAAAACCGGCTATATTCAGAACGAAACGCGTAAGAGCAGAGTTGTGGGATAATAATGAATAATATCTATTCTATATGGTTCTTTGCAATTAGTTTCGTTAGAAAATGCCGACACTCCCAACTAAAAGGTACGGTATTGACAATCATGGCCAGTATGCGGAAGCTAATAATTTTATAAGAAGGTTAATATATTAATGGGCAAAAAAAAATACAACTTTTAGTGTCTTGTTTTGTGTGTAACAGCGTGCTCACTACCAGAACTTTAATTTGGCACATTTTAGTGCGTCAACGTTGATTATCTTGGAAATACAACACGCTTTCTTTCGTTTAATGATCTCTTTGTAATAATGACAATTCAGGATAAACTCATGTCCCGACAAACACCCAATCGGAGCAAGCATGTTTATCGTGCTAGTTTAGACACCAATAAAGATAATTATTACCGCAGTCAAAGGCAGCGTAACAGAGGCATATTAATAAGTCACCATATCATCAACCAAAAATAATCTTTGTCGGTTTTATGGTGGAGGCAGTCTTAAAGGGGCACTATACCACCTTACTGCGATAATCTGTTTAATGGTCAGAACTCAATCTATAGACTCAAAGCACCCTAAAAAACCGAGCCTTACATTGTGACCGATTTATCTATTAAAATCGGTATAAAAAAATCGATTACCTCAGAACTATTGCTGACACCAGAGGCCGCCGTCCCACTACCGCCCATCCTCGTCCAATGGCGCCATCTTGTGTCGATCCTTTGATAGTTATATTAAAAAAAGAAATTGGCCCCGTGTGATTGTATGTCTATTTTATTTCAAAATTTTTAGAGTCCATAAACAGAGTTATGGCCAAAAGAAGACTATCATAGAAAATAGTTTAGTGTCCCTGAAAAAAAAAAAAAAAAAAAAAAAAAACGGGTTAGAGGTGAATTTTAGAATATTTTTTATCGTTAATCTGAGTAGCACGTTTGTTTTTCCCGAAGGTGTAACTAAACGCGAGAAAACACAAAAACCCTCCGACCGGTCGTTACGTCAAAAATGGATCTTTCGGGAGCCAAGCGCGTGCCGCTCGTGTGGGCAATGCTTGGAATTGGAAGCTTGCAAGGTTTAGTCCCCCGCACTGACACCAGTCGTGACGTATTTTTCTGGCCTTTTTGAAAAGAGAAAGAGTACGCGTGCATAGCTTTGATAGACGCTGAAGCGGAAATGTGATGGAGCTTCAGGAACCTGGGAAATACGGCCGTGGCGCTCTCACGGCGTCCAGAGGGCACCGCTGCTGACTAAAAAGGACACTAAGGAGAAGCACTGTGGCGCGCGTGGACAGGCCGTACCTACGAACTCCGAAAAAGTAACTAAACATCGCGACCGTTACATTAATTTAGTTGATCTTCTAACTAATATATATATATATATATTTTACTCAACAATATGTTCCTTCGTACCCAGGAACTGGCTCCCTGCCGGCCTTCCGGCTCGAGGAAGCAGCAGCAGAAAACTTCTCACAAGCTTAAGAAAATAAAGGTGTATAGAGCTGGCTGTAGTGGTTGCCGGAAGGCTCAGTCTCCGGTTCTAGAGCCCTTTTGACAGCGGTGGATGGGACTTGCCGTCCCTGCGCTACGGCTGGGAGCAAACAAGATTAATCCCAGAGTGCTGTATCAGCGGCCGTCAACAGTCTTGCCGCGCCCATCAGCGTACAGCTACAAGCGAGGACCCCACGGTAGCCGCGGCTCAACTGTCCAAACGCTGCAGGGGATTAGGGAAGAGACGAATGAAGACTAACAGTGGGGAAAGATGAGTGCGGGATGGCCGGAGAGGGACTGGGGAGCCGCGTGGCCAGTGGGCATCATTGGAGTTTTAGGCGAAAACAGAGCTACTACATTGACTGAAGAGCGTGTTGGTAACATTGACTGGTAACGGAAAGAATAAAACAAACTCGGGACGAAGGACGACGAACATTCCCTCGTCCCGAGTTTGTTTTATTCTTTCTGTTACCAGACAGAGCTACTATATATATACTTCGTGTTTTAAGTCCAGACGCAACCCATGCTACGATGTAACGGGACCAATCAAGCATCGTCAGAAGCGTAAGTCACTAAGCCTTTTTTTGCTTAAGATTGGGCCAGCAATAATAGAACACGTACAGAAATACTACAAACACCATAATCGTGAGCTTTTGACGTTGTCTGATCTGTCCCATTAGCTCGTGGGGCCGGCTGCGTCTAGACTGAAGGTGAAACGAAGTCTAACGTAGAAACGGGATCTAGGGTAGATCTAGGAGCAGAACGGACGCTGTAATGCCGGTGGTCTAACGAAATATTGAAGCGATGTGGGTTGCGTCGTCCGTGACGTGAGCACTTTTCCTCTGTCGTTTTCCGCGGCTGAGACTGGCCCCGCTAGACAAAGTAATGCAGGTGTGAATACACAAGCTACTGTAAAAATAGCAAAATTTCGCTTTCTTACGAGACTTTGCGTCCTCAGATAGTGGTCAAGGCAGTAAAGTGCAGTTTTGCTTTTTCAACAGTTATTTTTGCCTATCAAGGGTGTAGATACAGTTAGTGCTTTAATGAGAAATGTGACTGGGCAATGAGGATAACGTCGTATAAAATGAATGAAGTAAATTGAGGTATAAGTGATCGCACATTTAACTCTTATAACGTATTTCGAACATACTACGACATCGCTACCTGGCGTTCTTTCGCGCAATATCAGTTGCTTTATGTCGTACCCCCCATTCTGCTTTTTACCCCAGATCCTTATCAGAGAGGGCCATTCAGCTCTAAGTGTACGAGAATTGGAAAACATTTGATATCAACCACTCTTACTGCTTTGAAATAATTCATGTTCTAGCGGGTGGTTATCTATTAAAATAGAATATAAAAAAAAAAAACGTCAAGAGATATGAGGGTCGCTTTCAACATTCCCAGTTATAGATATGACTTACGCTAAACACAATAACAAAACTGGTATGCTTGCTTGGCGGGAAACTTGATCCACGCTAATGAACACTTTTTGAGACATCCAACGTTCAAGGAGTTCCAAGAAAATTGGAATCATGTGTGTCGTAAACCGCTTGCAATTTCACCTTTTCTTTTGGATGGGTCAGTGTCCTCACATCGTCGCCGCTCCATTTCCCAGCCATAATATTTTTTTTAATAATTGCTTTTATACATTTACGTGTTCTGATTAATGAGGTTTTTTTTTTATTGCTTTTTGATAATTTGACAGGCAGCAGCGGCGGCGGATAACAAGCAACCTAAAACTTCGTCCTATATTTTCCAGGACCGCACGCGCCCCAGTCCGGACCTCGACCAGCAGAGGTCGTGCCAAGTACAAGACATCAGGGCTGACACAGCGCTTCAAGGGTACAATCTACGTATACGTCACCAACGGAAAAGCCAATCGTACAACACCATCGGAATTGGCCGCAAAGCAAGGCACAAGCTACATAAGCAACTGTTCCCGGCCGGCCCCGACACAGGCAGCAGCGGCGGCGGATAACAAGCAACCTAAAACGTCGTCCTATATTTTCCAGGTTGGTTAACAAACCTCTTCTTTTCTGCTGCGATCTGTTTGCCGCTGCTGCTGCCATACAGCCTTAGAGTGCACTGTATCCGAGCTGAGTGTTTTTTTGTGCTGCTGTGAAGAAAAAATATAAAAATAAAATAGAACTGCAAGCATGAGCAAGGACAACAAGGAACTCGCTAAAGCGATTGAGGATTTGCGACGTGAGATTAGAGCCGAGATTCGGGGCGTAAAAGAAAGTGCAAAATTCAGTAGCGACACTCATGACAACGTCAAGGCACTTAAAGATGAGATAAAAGAACTACGTAAGGAAATTCAGAAGTTAACCAACCGAAACCGGGCGCTCGACACGAAGAACGCTATGCTGAAAACAAAGATTAAGGAAATGGAAATGTACCAACGTTCCAATAATCTAAAAATCAAAGGAGTGCCTTCAGAAGGAAATCCGCTTGACGTAGTAAAAAGAATCGGCACCATCCTAGACGAGCCTATTACGGGAGGTGACATTGACATCTGTCACCGTTTTCCAACATTCAAAGAAGGTCAGAAAAACATTGTTGTCCGGTTTGTGCGACGTGCAAAGAGAAATCAAATACTGGCGAAATCGAAGAGTATTAGGCTAACGACAACGGTTCTCGACTATGGCGGCCCAGATACCCCCGTTTACGTGAACGAACACCTAACAGGCTTAGGCAAACAGTTGCTCGGGGCAGCCACCGCACGAAAACGAGTAGTGGAGTGGAAGTTCGTGTGGACTAGGGGCGGGAAAAGTTTTGCACGCAAGGACGAAACTTCGCAAGTAATACAAATCAACAGTCAAAGTGATGCCGACAAAATAGTCAATTAGACTTGCCATGAATTTCTCGCTCTCGCGAGGTTTTTATAATGGAACACCAGCAGGAGTGCAAATATTATAACTCTTCATCCTTCAATGAAATGTACAAAAATTACCCGACTCACTTTTCTGTTATGCATTTAAACAAACAAAGTACTAGAAATAAACAGGACAAGCTTGACCTCTTCTTTCAACCACTATCAGTTAATTTTGACGTAATGTTATTTACAGAAACGTGGCTCACTGCGAACGAGGCTCCGCCCTATTTTGAAAGATACAAATTTGAAAGTTTATGCAGAACTACAAAGAGGGGTGGTGGAATAGCCATGTATTTTAAAGAAAACTTAAACTACAAAGTACTAGAAGATTTTAAATTAATGAATAATAATATTGAGTGTCTGGTTGCCAAAGTAGAGTCTGTGTATACTGCCACTGTGTATAGGCCACCTTCTGGTAATGTTACTGACTTCTTAGAAATTTTTGATAACTTGCTACAGTTTTTGGGTGAATTTTCTCTACAATTTCTGATACTTGGATATATCAATCTTAATACAATTGTTAATGATGGACACGCCAGAGGGTTTCGGGAAATTTTAAATAAATATGCCTGTAACAACGAAATAACGCTGCCTACCTGGGTGAGTCAAAATAGTGCAACTTCGATTGACATCTGTGTTACAAATGTACTTGCAAATAAGCTTATATCTGGTGCGTTCATAGAGGACATCAGTGACAATCTTCCTATTTTTAGCCTGTGCCCTTCATGCACAAAAACACAAAGTAAACTGGAACACTTCTTTATAGAAATAAAAACGATGAAACGATGATTACTTTTACTTGCCTTTTAGAAGAAACTGATTGGGGAGAAGTGTTCACAGAGGAAAATCCTTGTTCAGCATTCACTATCTTTCATCGGAAGTATAAAGCTGCTTATGACGCATCCTTTCCTTTAAAACAATAAAAACAGAAAAGTAATAAAATTAGGAAACCCCGAGTAACCGCATGTTTAGTAGAGAAAATAAATAAAAAGAATAAATTTATCACTCATTCTTGCGTTCGCGTGATCTGAACGTACTAAAAAAAAAAAAATTAGGAATAAAGTAAACTCGGATTTGAAGGTGGCCAGATGCAAATATTACAAAAACAATTATGTCTGTTCACAATGACCAAAGAAAAGTATGGGAAGTTTTTAATAGTGTAGCAAACCTGAACGAACAAAAAAAAAAAAAACAACAAACGCAGCGAAAGAAATCCTATTCAACGGGAACGAGGTGATGGCCGTTGAAATGGTAAACGAAATGAACAAGCATTTTATAAATATCGGCGGAAGTATGGTATCAGAAGGCAATACAAACGCCGACGTTGACGTGATGACAACGACGAAGATAACAAATTCAAGAATGTTCTTCCCGACAACAATGTACGAAATAGAAACACTCATTGATAAAATAAAGAAAGACGTAGCAGCGGGTGATGACGACTCGAAGGCTCAACCACTAAAGCATGTAGCTAGAATTATTAGCCCTATACTATCACACCTCGTGAATAGCATGTCAGAGAGCGGTATTTTCCCGACTGATTTGAAGCTGGCTAAAGTTACTCCTATTTACAAGGGCGGTAATAAAAAAGTATAGAAAATTATAATCCCATTTCTGTACTGACAATATTCTCTAAAATATTTGAAGGCGTAATAAAAAACCGTCTAGAAAGTTTCTTTCACAAAGCATAGTGTAATCTCCACCGCCCAATACGGGTTCCAAAAGGAAAAATCTACAGAGCAAGCTCTTCTGGACATAAAAGAGAAATTGGTTGCAAATATTGAAGACAAGTTAATTACACTCGGGCTGTTTCTAGATTTGAGGAAAGCATTCGACACCGTTCAGCATACCATTTTATTAAGAAAACTAGAACATTACGGCTTCCGCGGGGTCGCGCTCGCATTACTAAAAAGCTATTTAACAAATCAGCAGCAATACGTAAAAATTGACAGTCTCGAATCAAATAAGGAAATAACGCGTCATGGTGTCCCGCAGGGTTCCACATTAGGCCCTTCACTTTTCTTAGTTTATATAATTGATATCGTAAGCATTTCTGGTTCCCCGGAGTTAATAATGTATGCAGATGACACTAATATTGTTTTTAGTGAAGCAATATTTCGGCAGCAGCGGCGGCACGCAGCGAACAGTGTTTGACCACTCGCTCGTGATTTCTACAGGATTTCCAGTTCAACGGCAAGCGCCGCGAAGACAAGGCCTTCCACCCCCTGCCCTCAACCGGCCGAGCTCAGACTGCAAACGTCATCCACAAGTGGCTTTCTGCAAGCGTTGCGTTGGGGTGACACCTACCTTCCAAGTCTACATAAAGGCCGACACGAGTTGGATTCCGGCATTCGGCAGCAGCGGCGGCACGCAGCGAACAGTGTTTGACCACTCGCTCGTGATTTCTACAGGATTTCCAGTTCAACGGCAAGCGCCGCGAAGACAAGGCCTTCCACCCCCTGCCCTCAACCGGCCGAGCTCAGACTGCAAACGTCATCCACAAGTGGCTTTCTGCAAGCGTTGCGTTGGGGTGACACCTACCTTCCAAGTCTACATAAAGGCCGACACGAGTGGATTCCGGCATTCGGCAGCAGCGGCGGCACGCAGCGAACAGTGTTGACCACTCGCTCGTGATTTCTACAGGATTTCCAGTTCAACGGCAAGCGCCGCGAAGACAAGGCCTTCCACCCCCTGCCCTCAACCGGCCGAGCTCAGACTGCAAACGTCATCCACAAGTGGCTTTCTGCAAGCGTTGCGTTGGGGTGACACCTACCTTCCAAGTCTACATAAAGGCCGACACGAGTTGGATTCCGGCATTCGGCAGCAGCGGCGGCACGCAGCGAACAGTGTTTGACCACTCGCTCGTGATTTCTACAGGATTTCCAGTTCAACGGCAAGCGCCGCGAAGACAAGGCCTTCCACCCCCTGCCCTCAACCGGCCGAGCTCAGACTGCAAACGTCATCCACAAGTGGCTTTCTGCAAGCGTTGCGTTGGGGTGACACCTACCTTCCAAGTCTACATAAAGGCCGACACGAGTTGGATTCCGGCATTCGGCAGCAGCGGCGGCACGCAGCGAACAGTGTTTGACCACTCGCTCGTGATTTCTACAGGATTTCCAGTTCAACGGCAAGCGCCGCGAAGACAAGGCCTTCCACCCCCTGCCCTCAACCGGCCGAGCTCAGACTGCAAACGTCATCCACAAGTGGCTTTCTGCAAGCGTTGCGTTGGGGTGACACCTACCTTCCAAGTCTACATAAAGGCCGACACGAGTTGGATTCCGGCATTCGGCAGCAGCGGCGGCACGCAGCGAACAGTGTTTGACCACTCGCTCGTGATTTCTACAGGATTTCCAGTTCAACGGCAAGCGCCGCGAAGACAAGGCCTTCCACCCCCTGCCCTCAACCGGCCGAGCTCAGACTGCAAACGTCATCCACAAGTGGCTTTCTGCAAGCGTTGCGTTGGGGTGACACCTACCTTCCAAGTCTACATAAAGGCCGACACGAGTTGGATTCCGGCATTCGGCAGCAGCGGCGGCACGCAGCGAACAGTGTTTGACCACTCGCTCGTGATTTCTACAGGATTTCCAGTTCAACGGCAAGCGCCGCGAAGACAAGGCCTTCCACCCCCTGCCCTCAACCGGCCGAGCTCAGACTGCAAACGTCATCCACAAGTGGCTTTCTGCAAGCGTTGCGTTGGGGTGACACCTACCTTCCAAGTCTACATAAAGGCCGACACGAGTTGGATTCCGGCATTCGGCAGCAGCGGCGGCACGCAGCGAACAGTGTTTGACCACTCGCTCGTGATTTCTACAGGTTGGTGTCTATTTACTTGCTTTGTACTTTCCCGCCGTTGCTGCTGCTGCTGCCGATACTGCTGTCACTTTTGTTGAGTGCGCCTTGTGCTTTAAGATGAGTGAACAGGGCGAGGACATTTGCCTCAAGTGTCTTGAACCGTTATCAGACGATGTCGCTGATTTAACGTGTACGGAATGTAAATTCACGTATCATTTTGGCACTTGTTCCGGGATCGCGGAATCGACTTTCAAATCAAAAGGTGAAAAATTCCAGAAGTCATGGCGGTGCGAAACATGTAGTACGTCAAAAACACGAAGCGGTCAAAGTGTCAAAGCAAAAAAAGACACCGAAATTGACGTGGTCGCTATGCTGACATGCATGAATAAAAAACTTAACAGCCTACTGAGTATGAAAGAAACTGTCGACGGCATTGAGGTCTCCGTTCAAACCATGTCGGACAAGTACGATGAATTGCTGGAGCATGTTCGACAACAAGACAGCGACATAAAAAGTTTAAAGAAACGCGTGCAAAAAATCGAGAACGCCGGAAATGATAGGCAACTAGCAGAAGTAAAACAGGATTTGAATCAGCTGGAATGGCGTAGTAGGAAACAAAATTTGGAAATTCACGGTGTCCGACAGGCTGAAAACGAAGACCTGCTGTCTCTGGTGAACCAAGTAGCTGTCAAGCTAGGCGTCCCAACGTTGACCCCGTCTGACATAGCTTCGATGCACAGGCTTTCTTCCAAACCTGAAAAAATCCCTGGAATCATTGTGCGCTTTGCGCAACAACAAACTCGCGATCACTGGTTCGATCAAAGGCGTAACCTGAAACGCCCTCAAGATAGCGAGTATCTTCTTGAAAACATGACTCGACAGGACAAGGCTCTCCTGTGGGCCACAAAGGAGTGGGCAAGGGAGCACAACTATCAGTTTGCGTGGCACCGAAATGGGAAAATTTTTGTAAGGAGGAAAGCCGGTGACCGTGCTACTCCTGTAAGGAGTGAAAATGACTTGTTGAACTTAAACTAAGTGCTGGCACTAAATCCAATTTGAATCTTTAAGTTGCGTTTATTTTTCTATCATGGCAGTCTCAGATTATGTATTACCGTCACAGTTCGAAACATGTATAGGAAAAGAATTTTCTTCCTCGACTCGTTGTCTGCACGTTAATATTCGATCAGCTAAAAATAAAAGTGTTGATCTTGAGTGTTTTTTTGCTGAATTCGTTGATTTTGACATTATCATGTTTTCCGAGACCTGGTACACGGAGTATACTGACGTTTTTAGGCTACCGCTATACGAATCTTTTTTTCTCAATCGCACTGAAGGCCGAGGGGGGGGCGTGTCAATTTTGATTAAGGAAAACATCGAGTGCGAAATATTGCCTACGTTTAGCGTAATCACTAAGGATTATGAAGCTTTGTCACTGCGAACTAAGCACGGTATTGTCTCTGTCATTTATCGACCTCCCAATGGTGTTTTGGCTCCCTGTTTGGATTTTTTAGGTGCTCTTTTTGAGTTTACTAATGAAAATAAACTCAACATTATATGTGGTGGTGATTTTAACGTGAACATGCTAATTAATAGTGTTTCAAAGAGAGAACTAGAGAACTTAATAATCATGAATGGATGTCAGAGCGTAATCAGTTTACCAACTAGGGTAAATGTTACTTCAGAAACGTTGATCGACTTGTTCATTACAAATTACGAGGAAAGCAAGGTAAAATCTGGAGTAATAAGTTACGACCTTAGCGATCATCTTCCTATATTTATGTGTGTTAAAACCAGCTGTATAAAGAAACAAGTGCCAGTGTCTTCTGTGTCTGTTCAGTGTATTACGCCGGACGGTTTGGAGAGGTTTGCGCAGAATGTAGCTAACACAAACTGGGGTGATGTTTTCGAAAATGGTGACCCCAATGAGGCGTACAGTTTATTTTTGGAGCGCTTTAAAAGCCTTTACAGTGTACATTTTCCATACAAACAAATTAAAGTAAAAAAGCGGATTCGGAAACCTTGGGTAACGGTTGACTTAATCGGGAGAATAAATATTAAAAACGCTCTCTACAAAAAGTTTACGAAGACTAGAGATCCCAATGACCTCAGGACATTTAAAAGTTATCGTAATCAAATAACAAAGGACTTGAAAAAGGCCAGGCAACGTTACCATTATGAATCTTTTAGATCTTCAGTAGGCCGCAGTGACCTTATGTGGAAAAATTTAAACGCGGCTATCGGGCGTGGTATGCGCTCCAATGACATAGAAAGCATTTCTTCTGCCGGCGTCAAGTTAACTGGCGTATCTTTAGCAGATGTATTTAATGACTATTTCATAAATTTACCTCAACGTAGTTATAGCGGCGACGCGTGTAAAAATGTTACGTTTAGAAACAGCGACTCTATTTTTTTACGTCCAGTCACTGACGCAGAGGTGTTTACGGTTTTTATGGAATTAAATAACAGTCATAGTTGTGATGCGGATGATATGCAGATTAGGCCAGTCAAGTATGTTTTACCTTTGATTACTCCCTGTATTACTCATATTTTTAACTTGTGTCTTTCGATCGGTGTATTTCCGCAACTCATGCAAAAAGCTAAAGTGTCTGTGCTGTACAAAAAGGGAGATAAGAACGACATAAGCAATTACAGACCTATCTCTGTCCTTCCGGTATTCTCAAAGGGCTTAGAAAAGATCATACATATTCGAGTATCTCAGTTTTTAGATAAGCACCAAATAATTACTAATGCTCAGTTCGGCTTTCGAAAAAATCGATCAACAGAACTTGCATTGCTTGAACAAAAAGAATTTATTTTACGGAGTTTTGAAAGTAAGAAATTGGCCCTTGGCATTTTTGTAGATTTTACAAAGGCGTTTGATTATATAAATCACAATTTACTGCTAGAAAAGCTCGATATTTACGGAATTCGAGGTCAAGCATTTCTCTTGCTTAAATCATATTTAGGTCACCGTCAGCAGTTCGTTCATCTTAATAGTTTCGCGTCTTCAACAAAGGCAATTATATCCGGTGTACCACAAGGCAGCATATTAGGGCCGTTACTGTTTAATATATACATTAATGATATTGTAAACATAAATCCACTGACTAAATTCGTAATATACGCGGATGACACGAGCCTCTTTTTTTCTGGCGAGACTGGCGACGAGCTTATCAGCTGCGCAAACGTGACCCTAACAGCGTTGCAAAAATGGTCATCGGATAACGCGCTAAACATCAATACGAGTAAAACAAAGGCAATCATCTTTCGGCCTAAAAACAAAAATGTTTCTACAACCAAGACCCTTGTCTTAAATGAAAAGTATATAGATATTGTAGATAACTTTAAAAGTTTAGGTGTAGTTTTCAATCAGTACTTATCTTGGGATAATCATGTAAATGATTTACGCACTAGATTGTCAAAGGTCATTGGACTAGTCTCTCGTAACCGTTTTATTCTACCGAGAAATGTTAAGTTTCTTTTATACCAGACTTTATTTCTTTCTCATTTGAATTATTGTTATCTAGTTTGGGGCACAACCACCCGTACAAATCTCCAAAAAATACTCCTACTGCAAAAAAAATATGTACGTCTCATTGAGAATGCTTCTTACGACTCTAGCACCCAGGGACTGTTCATAAAAAATAGTATACTTCCTGTTTACAAAATGTATCAGTACAGACTCGTGATCAGTTTCAAGTTAGAAAATAAAAGAAATGGGGATAGTTTAGTAAATCTTGCGGAGTTAAGAGAACATGCAACTTCCTACCCAACTCGGTCGGCGGAACATTGGACTGTGCCATTGTGTCATAACAACTATTCAATGCAATCACTGAAATACACACTTCCTACTATATTGAACAGCCTAATAAAAAATAACATTGATATTATTTCTATCGCCATTCAGGAATTACGAACTGAACTAATGTGGGGCGAAAACGAATGAATCGATTTATGAGACCTGTTTGATTTTTATATTTTACTTTGTAATGTCGGTTTTCTCCGTGTTGTTCGCTGTTGCTTTTGTTTTGACTTCTGTATATGCCACTAGAAGGGAGCAAGGGGCTCTGTCAAGCTGTTCTCACAGCTTTTTTCCCTTGTTTCCTCCATTTATGTATCAAAATGGAAAATAAAGTTCTTTAATAATAATAATAATAATAAATAAATTTTCAATATGGCTACGGTGACTATAGTCTGTTTCCCTCTACGTCCAAGCGCAGTGGATGCTACGACTTATCGGAGCCAATCGAAGACTACATGAGCATCACGTTACCCCGAAGAGGGTGCGCAGCGACGCGCGGAGATATCACGGGCTACAATCACAGAGCGGGACTGGCTAGGACGGCTCGTACTGTCCAGGGCCTCGAACTCGTCCAACAAAAAGTTGAGGCCTAAGATGACGGAGCGCACCAATTGGCCTATAAAGACGATGACTACACAGTTTTAGAGCGCAGCTCTTAGGCGCCCGTTTCCGGCTTGAGCGGCGTCGGCGTCGCCGTCGGCGTAACCGCGCGGTGCATGATGGGTAAATTTCCCCGCTATATTTAGCGTAAAATTTTCCCCGCTAAATCTAGCGGAAAATTTTCCCCGCTAAATCTAGCGGAAAATTTTCTCCGCCCCCCCCCTTGAGGTCACGTGACCCCCAGGCCACGTGGCCCCCCTGGTCACGCGACCCTCCTCCAGCCCCCCCGAGATCACGTGACCCCCCCCCCCCCCGTGCCTTCCCCTCCTCCTCAAGAGCTGCGCTCTAATTCGGGGTTACAGGGAGCTTAAACGGCTTTCATTTTTTTCGCCCTCGTCTAATCGGCGCGCACCACGAAGTTTCGGCTCAAACTTTGTGTTTGACGAGTTTAGGGCCTCAGGCGTCAGAATCGGCGCGCGAGAGGAGGAGCAGCCGTTAAGGATGAAGCGGTGGCGCTGCTGTCGGCACTTAGATGCATCGTCCGCGCTGCGATCCGGATGCTTTCTTGCTCCGCGAGAAACCCTCGCGTGCGATATGCGCTCCTTGAAATACTTTTAAAAGTTAAACTATGCTGATATTCGACGTCTGGCTAACGTAACAAAGAATAAACCTGCCGATGGTTTTGTCGTCGTCGTCGTCGTCGTCGTCCTCGGGAACGGCGAAACGGGGGCTTTCTTGAACAAGAAGTTAGAGCGCGAACGAGTTGGTGAAGGTGTAACATAATTTAAGACAAACCCCCGGGACTGGGGAAAAGACGAAAGACAACACAACACAGAGAGTTTCCTCTCTTCCTTTCTCTCAGAAACGTACTCCGTGGTGCATCCGGTAGCAAAGCAGTGTGTTTGCCGTTTTGCGATCGCGGTAGTCTCGACGCATCCCGAGCAATCTTTCCCTCCCGAGCACCACAACGAGCACTTCTGGCGATACGAACGAGCCTTTCCGGTCGAGGTGTCTGCAATTGACCCCGTAAGTGATGACGTCACAACATGGTGCCTCGGTGCAAACAAACCGTTGCTAGGACCGTTGTTTTGAACAAATGCATAGCGGCTCCACGTGAGGTTAGAAATTGTATAATAAAAAAGTAAATAATTTTTTTTTTGTAAGCATTGTGTCTTTTCAATATCTAATTACGAAGACTTTTTCTACGGTCTCAGTATCATAAAGCAATGACAAAAGCCCGTAATAACAAAAGCCCGTAATGAAGTTTCAGAACCGGTTTTGCCTTGCTGCAGACGACACAATGGCCTCGTAGGTTCAATGGTTATTTTTGAGTTAGTACACAACGGCGTTGAATGAGCTTAGGAACGATCGACGAGACTTTTATTCTCGGGGTCAGCTTTCTGTGGGATTCCGGAAGCGAGGGATGCCCGTGCAGAGCTTTGATACACGCTCGAGGTGAGCGAGCAGTTCAAAACAATATTCAAGCAGCAAAAAAAAAAAAAAAAAAGTAAAATTCGGTAAGAAGTTAGTTTTTTTTATGAAAGGTATGTTTTTTCGCAGCACGAAAAAATTTACTTTCCGTCTTGTTAATTTGCTGCTTTTTTCGGTCCTGGCCAAGTTAATCTAGAAGCTCTCATGTTGCTGCAGAAACACGAAGCTGAAAATCCCGGAGACTGCTCTAACGCAGTACGATAAAAAAAGGGGATTAACTATTTTTTTTTCTTTTTGCAGTTGCATCAGCCGTCTCAAAGGCAAGCTTGAGACCGCAAAGGTGCTGGGGGTGTTCGGAAGTCACGAATAAGAAAAATGTTTTCGGCGTCTTCATATCAGGCGCTTGCAAAATGGCTGTCGTGATTCGCGTTCATTTAGACGAGTCCGCAGAATGTGTCTGCACGTTAATGAAGACTCCCTGCAATTAAGGAAGTTCCCGAAGGTTCAACTCGGCTTGACACCCTAAGGTTAGACAAGGCGGTGTACGTTGAAACCGTCGTATGTAGAGATGTGTGGAAATGAAAGATGCCACTCGTGGCGCAGTAAAGGAATGAGTTTTTTTGTTTTTTTTTTGACATCGTATGCAAACACAATAAAGCAATATTTCCGATCGAGAATTCTGTTGTCTCGCAAGAGCGACATCCGGCAGTTAATAGCATTGAATCTTAGGTCTCAGCACGCTACTTCGAGTCAATTTTACTTTTGTGCAATGACATGGCGGTGCTGTGCTCTAGGGCGGCAGCCCGTTGAGGTGGGATGAGCAAGACGGATAGAATGAAGACAAGTTCTTATAAAGGCGCACAACACATCAACAAATTAGTAACAATGGGGGTGCGATACTAACTCTCGGTTTATAATGTAACATATCTATATCAAGATACAACATTCAAAGGATAATGTAGGGTTCTAAAGAAAGAAAAGGGAGTACACTCATAGCCACTGAATTGGTTCGGAATCATTGTACCACGCGTCAAATAATGGCGGCATAAAATGGGCATCAACGCTAAAGGCAAGGAGAGCGGCGGAGAAGAGGGCACCAGTATTGTTTGAAATATATTTTATGCGCATTTCTTAAAACATTTTATTTATATTGCAGGCGGCTAAACGATAGGAGTTCATTGATTGATCAGACAACATTAAAGTGACATGGCGACAATCAAAGGCAGACGAAACGCGTCGCAAAAGCGAAGACGAAGAAGGGTTGCAAAACGTTTCGGGTAGATGTGGCGGGCGCAGTGCATTATGGGACATTTCCCATAATGCACCGCGCGGTTACGCCCACGGCGACGCCGACGGCAACGCCGACGCCGCTCAAGCCGGAAACGGGCGCCTAAGAGCTGCGCTCTAAAAGAAGAAGAAACATCTTCGAGCCGTTACGTGGTGAATTCCCGTAGCTGCGGCAGTGCGAAAGCGAGACTATAACGACGAGGAGTGTAAAATTCCCAAAGAACACCGTTCCCGGAGTCGAACCAGCGTGTCACACCTCAAGTCCAGACCCAGCCGACGCCACGATCTGATGAGACAAATCAGACAGCGTCATTAAGCGCACCATCATGGTGTTCGTCGCGTTTCTGTATGTCTTCTATCATCACTGAACCAATCATGAACAAAAAATCCCTGGTGACTTGCGCCTTTGACGCTGCTTGACTGGTCCCATTACGTCGTAGCTTCGGCTGCGTCTGTAATTAGGCTGAAACAAAGTATCGGCGCCAAGAAACTGTCTTTGTCACTATAGTCACTGACAGTTTAAGAGACGGAAGGCGTGGCTTTTCTAGGTTTGTTTCTTGACCGTTCTTAACGGCTGATGCCGCAACCTCATTGGCTGAGCATCGATAAGAAGATGCTCGGCATTCGCCACGCTCTGCCTTTCATAAGATGTCAGACAATGCGGAACGCAAGTTCGTCTGCTCCTTCGGCAGGGGTCGCAATGACGTCAGAACGCCGAGCTCTGATTGGCTCGATTGGAAGGATAGTGGGTAGACCTCAATGTTAGCTGCCTTGAGGTCAACCCACTATCCTTCCAATCCAGCCAATCAGAGCTCGGCGTTCTGAGACGTCACCGCAACCCCTGCGCAAGAAGCAGACAAACTTGTGCTCCGCGTAGCAAGAGCAAAGACAGAAAATAACAAGAGAAAGCTTTAATTGTTTTGTGTTCAAAAGTAAATTCTTTGTTCCACATAGCAAACCATGTTACGTAATGATCAGTGTGAGGGTCGTTCTATAGGATGCCACCGTCCGCGATTATGTCGTACCCTTCATTTCATGGGGAGCGGTCAAGCATGCGGCGTGTGTTCGACTCTTTTGTGTACGTCACAAAGAGAGATGTTTGTCCTCTCTTTGTGTATATCGTGGTCAAGTTTCTTTCACGAGGAACGGTTTCCACTTCGCCTGTCTTGGACACGTTTCTGTCCTTGTTATGAAGAGCAGTTTAAACGAGTAATTCTTCAAGTGTTCTTCTACTGCAGTAAGAAAAGAGATGAAGTATACTGCAGTCAACCTTAATTACACGCAACTATTGCGTCGGTGTTTATTAAAAATGCAACACGTGGACCATATTTTGAGGATTATAAGAAATACGAACGTATGCAACCGTTTTTCTGCAAGGTGGAGAAAGTGTGATTGGTCACTTCCTTGCTCTACACAGGACAAGTTTTGGAGAAAAAACAAACATGTACTTGTTCAACCGACTGTGTGCAGAGTGAAGAAAAGGCTGGCCGTTTTCGTTTCATGTGATAGACAAGGCATTTACCGTGGTATTATAAACGAAACCAGGAAGTTCACCCCTGCCAAAGAGCAATGGCGTTGTAAATTGTTATTTCTACAGCTTGGTTCTCAGTTCTCAGAAACTACAGAGTAAATTAGCGAATTAAAAGAAAGCACTTCGACCATACCCTGAAATAAATAGGGAAGCAACAAAAAAAAAAATTTTTTTTGACATTCCAATTAGGCTCCACGCCCAAAATACCAAAATAAAATTCTAAATGATATTTGTGCCGTTTATAACACGGACATTTCAAATGATGAAAGCAGGCACTAGTTTTTTTTTTTTTTTTGACGGGAAAATATTATGGTTTTTTTAATATTTCTTATCGTTGCTCTGAATTTGTTGAATGCTATATATTCCGTATCAAGCTTAACAAAGGGATAATCTGAAAATAATGGTATTAATAAAAAAATATAAATAAACGAATACATTCCTGACTTAGTGTCCGTACCACCAAACCAATATGACGTGCTTGGAAGCATACTTCGGAAATAAATACTGCCAACCGAGCGTGTTTAGCAAGCTGTACACAATATCAAGATATAATAATCACCTGAAGTCATATAATTTAATAACAAATAAAAAAAGTGAGGTCTGATAACGCAGAATCAATGAGTTGGAGAAGACATCGGTGTGCAGTGAAAAGTTGGGTATTAGTTGTTATACCTAGCACGGTAGTTAAAGTCCAATGTAGATGACTCTTTATTGGGTCAGTTGCTTCATACTTGATATTAATAAAATAGGACAAACTGAACAAGGACGAAGAGGCACTCATAATACAGGACTGACTCTGGCTTGACGTATGTGCGTCTCTTCGTTCTTTTTCAGTTTGCGCTATTTTGTTAATACCAACCAATGCACAGTTCGCGCCTTCTACTTTCTTGACCTCCCTTCGCTCTCGCCCTCCTTTCTCCCCTTTACCACCCTTTGCTGAGCGATCAACCCTAAGGGTAGCTTGTATTAGGTCGGCTTCTTTGAAACGACTTAATTTACTCAGTTAAGGGGAACTCGATTTTTTGTTGTTGATCCTTGTGCCACTAAACGAGGGAAAATAACTGAAATAATTCGCTTTGTATTTATAATGCCCTATAGCCAATTTACAAACCTGAATTAAAGATGGGGCAGTACAAAAAACAAGAAGAAAACAACAGCAATTAAGATATACAACGCACACTGACACTAGCGTGATAAACAATATTGGAATATGGATAAACAAGGCCCTACATATTCAGCAAATGCTAACGGCAAATTAAGACCGTATGTGTAAAATAAAGATAAATGCTTCAATACGCCCATTTAAGCCAAAAAGGTTGTTAGTCCACACTGGCCAAAATGCCCATACTATTTAGAAATAAACTTTTCTTTCTGTTCGATACTAACTTAATTCAACCTCGCCCAGCAGGGGTGAAGCTGGACAACGTTCGGCCCTGTTAAGTCATTCTTCCTTTCTTAGGTTTAATTATGGAAGCTGAAACTTCACATAGTGCCATTGCATATCATATATACACTATATCAAACAGTTTAATCAATACGTGAATTATAAAAATCATGCTTGTGTTGAAATTGCAACTTTTCGATCTCCCAGCCTGGTGGACCTAAGCGACACTGTGAGTGCAAGGAAGTGATCACCGGATTTTTCTGCTTTTTATAATGAAAAACGATGTAGTAAAAAGTAGAAATGTGTCGGGAAGTCTTCACTTGGGGCACTGGCTTAAGTGGTAAACTTCGGTGGCCGTCAGTGGCATAGCCAGAAAATATTTTCGGTGTTAGCGCAATCTCTCTCTCACACACACATGCACACACACACACACGCACACACACACACACACACACACACACACACACACACACACACACACACACACACACACACACACACACACACACACACACACACACACACACACACACACACACACACACAAACACACACGCGCCACGCGCATGCGCACGCGCACGCACGCGCGCGCACACACGCACACGCACACACGCACATATGCACGCACACACACGCACACACGCACACGCACGCACACACACGCGCGCGCACACAAAAAAAATAGGGGTGTCCTAACCGCCCCTTTCCCTCCCCCCTCCCCCCCCCCCCCCCCCCCCCCACTTCCCCCCGTGGCCTACGCGCCAGGGTGGCCGTCGATACCTTTTCAAATTAAAATGCTAAAATGCGCCGATGTCGCGTTCGCGCAAATCGTGTCGGGCAGTGTAGACTAAAATAAAGCGGAAAACGTTTGCCGGCTGTGCAACTGCGGTGCGCGGAGTTTATAAGTGCACTTTTGGATTGCAAGCAGTGGACGACACTGCTTTTTTCTCGCCACCCTCAGTTTGTGTTTCAAGCTGAAATAAACGCTGATTGATTGGTACGCAATTTTCCAAGCAACATTTGAAGGCAAAAGAACTAGAGAAAAAAAAATAGCTCCTTGCTACCTCGTGATACAAATCCCACGTTGGTCTTTACCACTAAGTTGATGGCGAAATAGGACAATTTATGCACTTTTTATAAGGATAAGTTCTTTATAAATGTTGAATCCTTATAGCTACGCAGTATGCAGTGATATTAGCCTAATTCATGTTAAATACGGTTTACTTCCCAGGAAGAAAAGATATAAAAAAACATATACGAAAATGTAGACATGATAATTGCTCTAAACTGCTTAGTAATTTTGGAAAGATGCAATGAAGTTTCGATTTCTATATTAGTTTTTCACAAAAGAAGAGGCTGTAAAGCAGCGTTCACTGCTAGTTTTTGTGCAGGTAGGCGAATGCCAGACTTGTCAATAAAGATGCAAATATCGGACTCTATAGAGATAGCGCGAGAGCCACGAAATGAGCTAAGATAATAAATAGATTAGTTAATCTTTCCATAGCAAAACGTCAGATCGATACGACAAATGAGACTTCACTGTAACGTTGGGGAGGAGAAATGTGAACGGCTCATGTGGGTTCTTTAATGTAAATTATGAAGTTGCGATTTCGACGGGGGTTCAACGCTCTCTCAATTTAAGGACGGGAGGTGAAGTAGGAATCCAACCCTGGAATCATGATTCTTTGGTTTGCGGCAGCTTTGGCATTGCTGGGTTAAGAACTTAAAAACTAAATCGGCAATATTTCTTCTTTTTTTTTTTTGTGACGATCACACACTAAAAATATATGTATACACAAGGCTTGTTTCATCAGATAGTGATGAGGCAAATGAAAAGATGGACAAAGATGGCAGATAGAAATATAAAGGCACCTAAGCGACCTCCTGGAGATGTGACGTCAGTAGCCTCTCGGTTGACATGTTTCTGCTGACTTCTGTCAGGGACATATAGAATATAAAAGTTTATTAAAATAGCCCAAAACAGGACGGAAAGAGTGATAGTTGAGGCGTTTTTTTCTTCTTTAGAGCATCGGGTGACAACTGCGTCGGAACACATTCTATTGCCCTTAGTAACAGAGAGGTTTCTTTTCTGGACGGTTTCGTCTAATCATGTATGACACTTAGGATTTAGACAGGTGTGTAGAATTGTGTCATTTGTAGATTTTAATTTGAGGTGGCGGCATGTGTGACAACATCATTCGCTCATGTGCGCTGGTTTGACTGACTGGGATAAAATACTATAGTTGCAATTTAGCGCATATCTGTGTCGTGTGTGTTTTCTTCTTCGTCCTCGTCTTGATTTACGCTTCTAACCATTTAAATCCTCATGAACCAAATAGCGCAAACCAAAGTCTTAATTCAGCATATATATTCTACTCTGGGCTCTTTTCTTTTTCAACGTGTCAAAAATGTTCAATCAATCACCTGAGTGAACCTCATGTGCATCTCTGCTTGCCAGTCTCAGATTCTTGCGTTGTGCATGAAAAGGAAGATTGTGCCCCTGGATGTGAGAGAACGTTTCGGAGTTTTGGAGGCTTCCTGGGGACATTCAAGAAGGATTTGAAAGATTGTAAAATCTGAATATTGGAGACAGGTTTGGTTGTACCACGACTGGCTTCGGATCATCGTACAACAAGAGAGTGACTCACGCATCGACGCCTGCCGGTATGCAGAGTGCAGAAAGTTGGTGCACCAGCCAACTGAGTTCATGTGGCACAGAGCACGTCGAAGTCTTCCACCGAGAAGAAAAAACACAGCTGCAGCCGCTAACGACGTCATCGTTCTGGGGGATGCCCGCCTACTGGAGGAAGTACATGCCGTTAAACAGAAGGGGCCACAGTTCAGCTACGAGCCTGCGGTAGGTCGTCATAAGCTTCTTGCCATGGTTTGACATGTTGCTGACCGTGCTGGGGACCAGGACAGGGAGCGAGCTGTCAACGATTTGGTGGACTGCCTGCGACGCACAGTGAGTCACCAGCCCCCCCCCCCCCCCCCCCCCAAAGAAAAAAAAAAGAAAAAAAAAGCCTCCTTTCGGGAACGTGTTTCCGTTTCATAGGAACGCGGTCTAACCGCGATTGAGGTGGACAAAGGATATGGTTTTGTTGTGCTGTCTTTGGGACTTTTCAAGGAAAAGGCCGCTAACCGCTATTGAAAAGAGTTTTAAGCCGGTGAACGATGTTTCTCTTAAACAGCTAAAATCAGCAGCACACAGGCTGCTGAATGATTTGCAGGTAGAGAGTGCCAGAAAAGCAGCGAACAAGGCGAAAAAAAGTCGCCTTTGAGTTGTTTTTCACTGGAAAGACGCACAAGCCTGAATGTCCTCTGCGTTACATTGTCAAAGAGGGTAGCACTTGCCAAGTTCATGTTAGCCGGTATTTACATCCACACTTATGTGGGATGGCTTGTGACGATCCGTTTTTAGTTCGGAGCGCTAGTAAAATTGTGCAAGTGCTATAGACGGGATTGCCGAATGCGACTACAGCGTCTTCTATCGATGTGGAAGATCTGTTTTATTCGGTTCCACGCGGAGGTTTGTTTAATGCCGTTCGGAAGAGCATTAACCGATCAGGAAAATTGTTTTTCAGAATTATACGCGTGTCAGTTCTAAACATTTTCTAGTGTTGTTATAAGTTTACCTACGGTGGACTGTCGTGAGCTTTAAGGGCCAGTTTTATGCTTAGAAAGCGGGCATTTGTATTGGCTCTTCGGTTGCCCTGGTTTTGTGCAATATTTTTCTTTCATCCATGGTTAGACGCATTTAGGAATGCCTGATTGACATGCATGTTATCAGAATATTTAGGTGTGTAGATGATTTTCTGGTTTTTGTGGAGGATCACCCGGAGTTTAGCTTTGGCGACTTAGTTACGAAGATTGTCAAATTTTTTGCCGCCTTGTCTGACAGACCATAGTTCACCTGGGAGCCTCCCAGGGACAGCTGCATCTAGTTTTTAAATCTGAAGCTTGCATTTCTTGAGTCACGTGTGTTAATGGTACAAACCATGTTCGAGAAAACGTCTGTTATCTTTTGACAGTGCTCATTCAAAGTTTATAAAAAGACCCCTCCTGCCTTCAGGCTGCCTTGTCAGAAAGTTGCTATCACGAAGTAGCGACGAGTTTCAATCAGGAGATGGGGCGCTTAAACAATGAAGGTTACCCTGCATGCTTGATTTCCAGTGTGTGTGAAATCATCCTTCAAAAATCAAGCGCAAAACCAGCACAGATGATGCTCAACAGAACAAAGTCAAGAAACCAAATTCAAGTGATTTCTTATTTTTATAGGGTGTCACACAATCTGAACAAGATACCTGTAAAATACGAAGTTAATGTTGTTTTTTTCTGCGCCGTGCAAGCTGGCAAAAGCATGCTCAAGGTTGACAAGGGAGAAACGTGTCGAGTGCCCGAAGAAGCACGCCACACAATTTACAGCCTGCACATCTAATGTTGTTTACGAGACACCGCTAACACGCAGGCGCGTTTACATAGGACAGACGGGCCGATGCTTTATTAAAAGGGCCCGTGAGCAGGACCTGCAGTTCGTAATAAGTCGGGGGGGGGGGGGGGGGACATCTTGCGTTTCACTGCATGTGTTGCGGATGTGAAACCGTTTTAGAACTAACAAAGTTTATTAAAAGAGCCCCCAACAAGACGAAAAGAGAAAGAGTTGAGGCGTTTTTTTTTTGTTTTTTGTTTTTTTATCAGAGCTTTGGGTGACAACTGCGTTAGCGCGCCATCTATTGTCCTTAGTTACAGAGACGTTTCTTTTCTGGACAGTTTCGTCTAATCATGTATGACTCTCAGGATTTGAAGACGTGTGTAGAATTCTGTCATTTGTAGTTTTTAATCTGAAGTGGAGGCATTGTTCGGGCATGTGCGCCGGTTTGACTGACTGGGATAAAATATCAGTTGCAAATTAGCGCCTGTCTGTGTTGGGCGTGTTTTCTTCTTTGTCCTTGTCTCGTTTTGGGCTTTTAACATTTTAAAGACCTATAAAGGTTTATACTTGGGTGTATTTTTTATAACATTAGCATACGCTAATATCAGGTTGCAAACATGGCTGTTGATTTGAAATGTGCTTCCGGTCTTTTACGTTGTGCTGCGGAGATACTTATCGATTCTTTCACGTTGAATAACCTTTACTTGTGATAGTCATTGGCCATCATCGTATTTTGTACCATTATGATTCGTACGTCTCTTTTCGGAGCAAAGCAGATTTGATTCCTTATAAAGGAAACAACTTTTATCTAGGAATTTATTTAAGAAAATACAGTTGAAGGCTCTGACCGCGGTAACAACACTCATGAGGACGCACAACCTCTGGTAGTCTGCAAAGTTGTCCCTGAGGTAGCCTGCAAAAAATCAGAAAAATAGAATTGGATATCCAGATGCTTAGACATCATGCATTTAGGTACTTCAAATATAAATGAAAAGAAAAAAGTGAATTATACATTTATGTGAGCGAAATCTCTAAATTCCGCCTTCCAAAAGAAAAAAAGAAAAACAAGACGTTTAGTCGTTGGTTAGAAGTAAAATACTAGTCCACTTAGAACTATTGTCAGTGATGGAACAGTGCGCGCATCCTAGTTTATGATGGCATTTCTGTTTCAATTTTCAATTAAGGGAAATCATTTCATGCAACATTTAGGCGAAGTAAAATAAACTTCATGCCTAACGAGTTTTAAACCACATAGTCCGACCTTTTCCCTCGACAGGATTGCGCGTCATCTTTCCGATATTTAGGGTGTCTCTAATGAGCAGCGTAAAGCTCGAAGTGACATGTTCAACCATGCAGTTCTGAGAACTGACTTCGCGACTCCCGTTTACCTAAATTGATGATAGGATACTTTATTGCTTAAAATATGTTGTTTACATCAACCCTTTTTATTCTACCGACTTGTGAAAAATAATAATAAGCAGATTACACACGTTCGTTATGAAGTACGAACGAATTTCAATCAAGACCAGTCTATATGCATTATCCGGAATTTGTCCTGTCTAAATATTTGAAAGAATACCTGTTTCCAAAATAATGCTCTGACATTCTTTAGAATTAGCTATATAAACACCAGAGCTTACACACCGCTTACAACAGCGGAAATTACATCTTTTTCGTCACATAGGGCCTCTCGTATATCAGTCGACACAAGGCAAAAATGCAAAGGTGGAAATCATACCTAAAAAAGTGAAGACAACTGAGACAACTTTTTTTTTTACTAAAAGCGCTTACCAATCAAAATTGGTCTAGGTAACAGTGGTATTCCTGTAATCAGAATCGCTACTGTTGCGCACTTGCCAAATTTATCGGTGCCCACATGCTCCATAAGCAGCACTGGGGTCAAAATCGGAGTAGCACCAGTGCACTATCGGATGACTGCTTGATCCGTGTGGAGGCACCCCGCGTAGCGCAACGACATAAGACACAGGTATGCAACGCCCAGAGAAAAAGTTTGGCCGCCCTCATGAATCTATTTTTCATAAATTTCTTGACCATGATCTAACCAAATCCCAGCCTGCTGCACCAAGTCGGCAATGGACCTTTTTCGAGTAACGAGCGCCGTCTGGGGAGTTGTCTGCGAACTACAATTGAAGAGCAGCCCAACATGCCTCCGCCCGTCAAAACACATTGGCATCGTGCCGTTGTATCGGTTTTCAGTGCTTTTTATACCCCATACTACCGATACTAAAAAACAGAGCGCCAAAATAGACTAAATACGTGCGAAGATAGATGCTGAGAATATTGCTGTCGCCATTTCCGCAGGGCACTGCGTCCCGGTGTCCTGCGAAAATGGCGACAGCGGGAGTGTGCGCATGCGAAGAAGCTTACTGGAAAAAGGTTCATTGCGCGTTAACAACGAGGAAGACGACGTTCCATTAGGGGTCGTTTCGGTCGGTTGGCGGTGGGTATGGTGGAAATAATCACCGAATTCGCAAAAACGGCGATATAAAATCTAGGCTGTCTGAGATACGCTGTCGATGTAATCCTGCTTTGATTGTGGGGACATTTTACACAGCAGGTTGCTGTCTTGCTAGGTACATCGCCGACGTAATCATGCGCATTGTTTAGACTTACAAACTTTTTGTCGCAAGCTTTGTCTTGCTTCCAATAGCCCGGTTCTTTAGTTCGTCTTGATCCTGATGACACGGCCGGTTGAAGAGCTGGGGAGTCACGAAGGACCAGAGTTGTATCGTTTCCCCCAGAAAGTTTTCTTTACAGAAAACCTCGTCTTCAGTGGACGACGCAGGTTCTGTGCGATCACTTGTGTATTCTTGAAGGCAGCTTTTATCTGAGGGTGCCTTATCGATCACTTTATTGTGCTTCTCATCTTTATTGAGGATTAATGAAATCTTGCGAGGCGTTTTCGGAGAACTGCGTTGCAGCAGTGCCCCCGCAGCGGTGTTGAGCACCAGCGCTCCGGTCACCAGGAGTGTTCCTTTCGGGCCATATTTTACGACCAAAAACTGAAGAAGGGACGGAAAGGCCAGGCCTGCAGCGATAAGTTCTGAATAGGTTATACCAAAAGCGAGCGTTCTATACCGGGTGAAGTGAGCTTTGGTGATTGTGTTGCTCAGAGACGGGAAGGAATCACAAATACCCAAAGAAAAGAGCAAGATACACACTCTAATTATGCATAACTCCGATCGATAGTATTTTAAATCATTTCTAATATTTTTTGTACGCTAATAAGTGTTTTGTGCGAAGGTGTCGTATTCTACGCCTGAATTTCCACACCTTTATGCTTTAAAATGGCTGTTGAGAGTTATCTCTTTCTCTATCGCGAAAGTGAAATAAATATGCTTTACTTTGCGATTTCTCGTTCGACAGCCCGATTTCATCGGTGATTTAACGAAACAAGGAAATACAGTTCTTCGGAACATTTTTGGGGTTTAGTTTATTGTACGCCGAGGATTGCTAACCTTGCGAGCGCATGCTTCAAAGTAGTGACAGGAGTTCCCGCTAGCAAAGCGTACCTCTAGAATACGGTCTGCTAAAAGTCTCTATTGTGGAAACTACGCTATCCTTGACGACGTAGCGCGGCAAGGTGGTCTCGAGTTTAGAGAACTTACGTATCCATCGTATACATCAATAAACGTATTTTAAATTACATGCATCGGTATAAGTCTTCTGTTGCTTTAAAATTAATATACACGCAACACCAAGAAATGAACGCGAAAGGAAAAGAATGCGATTGTCCAAAATCGTCAAGCGCTCAAGCGCTGGAGTGCTTTAACTAACGTGCATTGCCAACACCCCCTAGAATAATCAAAGCCTGTACACTAGAATTTTGACACCATCCTGGAAAGATTAAGCGAAAACAGATATTGAACACAAGTGCCGCTTCAGCGTTCGGCTGGGCCGCGTGTTTAATGGACGCATCGAAGGGCGTTCAATTGCTGAGTTGGCGCCATCAGACTGTGATGATGTTCCATAGAGGAAGAGGAGGATCTTTGCAGGCCTTGATTATTTTAGGTGGTGTTGTGTTCTTTCTATTCCAATGTGCGCACCCTTATAAAGTGTTACAGCTTAAAGGTTCGACATTACTATCAATCATCGTTATCGCTGTCAAGTTACACAGTCAGTGCTAATTTCAAACAATCCTTTATTTTACACAAAATATATTTTGTTTGTTTTAAATTGTTGATTTTTTATCGCTGGTAGTTTTGAGTATAAATGCCGTTTTCTGTTAATGGGGAATCCGCTCCATTTGATGATATGGCACGCAATATGACTTCAGCAAACTTCTAATCAGTTTTCAGCAGTTTTTTTTCTTCAAGTTTTACTTTTCAAAACGAGAGTGAAACTGCATCCGATCCGCGGTGCGTCCATCTGCGTTGAATTGGATTGGGGATAGCCCCAGCTACCCATCATCCAATCATTCCAGTCCTGCATGGTGCACATGCTTGTCTCACGTGCATGGCTGCGCGTGCTAATCCCATTCCAGTAATCGCTAATTCCTTTCTGATTGCTAGCACGATGAAGAAAACACATACGCTTTCCTGCATGCTCCACACTCGTTTGTCGAGGATGAGTGAGGAGGATAAAAGCCACCTTGTGGAGATTGCTCGCTCGTGTACCCCACGTTAATGAGACAAGCTTTAGTGTTTGGCATTAGGGCACCCACCCACCCGCCTGGAGTATTGCTCTAGATTTAGGCCCACGCATTCGAGGACGTCTGTCCGCTAATTATTTATCTGTTTAGTTTCAGTTTTTCTTCTTTCTTTAGTGCCTAAAGTGCTCTCACAAGATCGAGTAAGATTTTGAATGGGAATTTGACATTCCGGTTTTCGCATTCAGTTCTCATGAGAAGATGAAACTATGGCAAACACATAAAAGTTAATTATATTGTCGCTATGACAGTCGGAACTGCAAGTGCTGGAATGAAAACGTCAATCCCGTTTCTATTCTCTGCACCTTCTGCATTATACAATAGGGGGGGGGGGGAGGGCGGGGGGGGACTAAAAATTGCACAAAGGGGCGTTCCCTATGCGGAGGGCAAGTTCGTCTGCTTCTCGCGCAGGGGGTACCGGTGACGTCAGAACGCCGTGCCCTGATTGGCTGATCGCGGCCCCCCTATCTGAGCGTCGTCTGCTCCATTGCAACGTCGTCTGCGTCTGTCTTACCTTTCCTGCGACTTTCGGAAGTGCAGAGGCCAGATTCACAAAACCATGTTACGCCGAAAGAGTGCGTAAGACAAAACGTGAGAACAAATTCGTATTCACGAAACGAAATTATCGTAAGTTTTGCGCAGGTTACGACGGAATCCTACGACGATCAACTCAGCATGGCCGACAGCGTCGCTCAGTTACTTGGTCGCGACGATCAACGGACGTTTATTTTTGTACGTGCTCTTCTCACGCGTCACGACTACAAGCAGCAAGAAAAAAAGTAAAAAGTACTTGAAATAAACCACGACGAACAAGAACGCTGGATCCACAAACACCCGGGAAATGCTCCAACGGCCACGATTCCACTGACCCCGTCCAAGCGAGCTCGGCAGATAGGCCTAGCAGCGGCGCAGCGGTGCTCCGACGGTCCTTGGCCAAGACCGTCTGCCCACGACCGGCTGGCGTGCTGAATGGAATATGCCCGCGCGACCCCTGTGAACCCTTCCCGTATTATACTTTGGTCGCCGACCTCAATTTTAGATTAAGAGGTCAATCACTTCCTCTTGTCATCTCCTTGTTTTCCGAGCGGTGACTCTCGCCGGTGAAAAAGCGGCGAATCTCCGACAGACGCAGGAAAGGTAAAGCAGCCATCGCTTTGACTAGCAGACGTAAAGCCGACGACGTTAACTGCGCCAACCCGCCGACGCCGTTAAAGAGTGAGGAGTCTCGCCGCACACGAAAGGAGGGAAAATGTATTTGGAAGGGAACTTGCGGACACTCTCGGTTCTTCTTAGCAGACAAACCTCGGCGCCTCGGGACACCTCGCCAGCAAGTCCCTTGATTTCCCTCCTTGATGCGCGTCTGCTAGTTGTTCGACAAAAACAACGTACCGCTCGAGTTATTTCGTCTCCCCTCTCTGAAAGGCGATGTCGAGCTCGCTCGTAAAGAACTGTACTTCCGAAAGTCGCAGGAAAGGTATTTAGTGACACTAGGTAAGACAGACGCAGACGACGTTGCGAGCAGACGACGTTGCAAAGGAGCAGACGACGCTCAGATAGGGGGGTCGCGATCAGCCAATCAGGGCTCGGCGTTTTGACGTCACCGCTACCTCCTTTCTCATGCGCGGAAGACGAAAATGAGCCCACTTGCGAGGCGTATTGGAAAACCCCAATATGAACAGTGTATTATGGATATTGGTAAACAATATCTTTTTTTTTATTGTATTACAATACGATATGAATAGTGTATTGGAAAACATTACATTTATTGTATTGTATTACAATAAGGGTTTGTTCTGGGATTCCAATATCCATAATACGCTATAATCATTGGAATCCCATACCGTATAAACCCTTATTGGATCCCCATGTGTCGTATGGGGATCCAATAAGGGTTTACGATTTCAGTGTACTTAGCATACTATGGATATTGGAATTCAATATATTATATCGGCTACCAATAAAACTATATACGAGTTGGAATATCACGTTCAGCACGACATTTCTTTGCAACGCAGTCTCTCCTTGTGTGTATTTCTGAGTGATGAAATAAAAAATGTTGTTGTTGTGAAATTATTAATAAAGAAGCAAAACACTGGGCTCATTCATACAAAATATATTGAACCTATCCTTAAACTGGAGGATACGACATTTACTGCAAAAGATAGCTAATTGTTAAGAACCCTCATTCAAAAACTTGATATTTGAAAACAGAATGTGAAATCCTCACCTTTTAATGAAAACAGCACCTGCTAGCTGCATCCATATAGAAACTGCAAGATAAACATTTGTAATTAGTTTGCAACAAGAATGCTCACCTTTGAGGAGAAACGAACTGGTGCTTGCTGGCTTGTGGGCCGTGGAAACTGGAAGAGAGATGTGCGATTAGTTGCGTCCAAGTAGCAATTACTTTGAGTAGCCACGTAAAGTACACTAAGTCGGAAAGATTCGAAATTACATGCGCGGGACATAGATATCCTCTTGCGACGTAACTGGGCACACGTCAATGTCGCCCGCGTGTATCACAGAAAAATAAGCTTCAATGCAGGAGCCCCCAGTCGTTCTGAGCTCCGTCAATTAAAAATGCTGTACCGGTCGCCTGGCTTCAGTATTCCTGCTTCGGGAATCTGGAATTCTCACCTTTTAGGAAAAACAAACTGGCACCTGCTGGCTCTTAGACCGTGGAAACTGCCAGAAAGATTTGCGATTAGTTGCGTCCAAGTAGCAATTTCTTTGAGTAGCTACCTACAGCACACTAGCTAAGCCAGATAAATTCAAAATTACATGTGCGTGACCTAATATGCCTCTTGTGACAAAACTGGGCACACGTTTTGTCGCCTACAGCAATACTGAAGCCAAACAAGCGGTACGGCATATTTAATTGACGGAGCTCAGAACGACTGGGGACGCTTTCACTGAAGCTGCTTTTGCTGCAATACACGCGTGTATTGCTCTGCAGTGCGCATGCTCGGCGGCTCGGCTTGGCGGCTCTCTCGGCCGCTCGGCTGGCTCGGCTACTGCAGGCTACAGCGCAGGCTCGCTCCCTTACAACTGCATCCGGAACGCGAGCTGGCGCGCGCGCGGGTTGACGGTGGAAACTCATCTCAGAAAGCGAGACTAACTTATCGTTTGATGGCGCAAATGCACATATTTTTCACGTCCTTTTTATAGTGTGTAAATTTCGCGAAACAGGCGACGAAGAGTGGTGGGTGATATATGCTCGCATGTTGTCGTGGATTTTGTGTACGACGTAGGATTACCCAGAAAGGTGGGTCAATATCGATAAATGTGCGCGTAAGAAGCAACTACATGCACGTGACCTGTCAAACCTATTCACCCTCACTATTTTATCGTACGAACCGACATTGTTGCGTATCGCGTTCGATTTGGGTCCCAACCCCGGTAACCTCGAATTGTATATCGTGTTCGATGTTGTATATCCCACCGTCGGTAACTTCGTATTGATATCATCGTCTGGCAATCAACTTTTGTTGCATTACACAACTGCAATAAACATTTGCTGGAAAATGATCACTCCAATAAGCACGTCGTTATTGGGCTTTTTCATTGAAAGGTAGGTCGCGGGTGTTCCAGCTAGTTATTCTGAATGGTTTGGTGGTTGTCTAGCATTTCAAGCGCGCGAGGCTGTGTGTACTATGTGCCATACCAACAGCTGTACATACTTGCACTGCCGATCAATGTTAATGTTTTTGCAACGCAGAACGTTTGTGTTCCGTGTGTATCCACACCCAATATCTTTCTCTCGCGTATTGCCGTATGGCAACTCGTGCTGTTTTACGGTATCATTCACGCGATGTCGTATATGTGGGCATACAGATATCCACATGTTGCTTCACGAACGCTCAATATCGTGTTACGTTTCCTCTTAGTCCGCGGTTTATGCCGACGTAATTCATGTTGGTAATTTGGTATCCGTTCTGAGATATATGCACGCAATATCATATTGTATTCTCCTTTGGGGCCGTGGTCAACGACCGATATTTATATATCGTGTGGCCGTACATTATGTCCATGTCGGTCACCAATATGCACGCGATGTCGTATTCTATTCCAATAACCGCGCATTATATCGAGGTATTGCTCTCCAATATCGTGTTGTACGCAAACAACCGCAAGTTCTATCGGGATATTGTGCTCTAATATCGTGTTGTATACCAATAACCGCATACTATATCGGGATATTGTGCTCCGGTATGAATTCCCATCGTGTGTATTTGGTTAATCGGATAACAATAACTTTTTATTGGTTTCCACCAAATTCATTGAAATACAATATTTCCAATAAGCCGAGTTCATAGTGGCCTTTTTCAATAGGGTTTCTATGGCCACAAGTCGTACACTGTAAATAAAAAAAATACACCAGTTGCTAAATACTTCAACTACGCAAAAATAAAGAGTCATATATTACGTACCAAAATTTTGTTCCTTGGCTCCACTTGGCATCAACATCTCAAAGGGAAACCTCGATAGGTTGCTCAGGGCTTCCTGTTGCTACAGGCAAACCCGATAGCGTCGCGCAAGTCCTAAAAAAGAGGGGGAAAAAATAAATAAATAAAGGCATTTACAATCCCCTGTAACACCGAATTAGAGCGCAGCTCTTGAGGAGGAGGAGGGAAAGGTACGGAGAGGAGGCTATGCCCCTCCTCTCCTGCTCGCCTCCTATTTAGGGGAAAATTTTCCGCTAAATTTAGCGGGTAAATTTTTAGCTAAATTTAGCGGGAAATTTTTCCGCTAAATTTGTCGGGGAAAATTTTCCGCTAAATTTAGCGGGGGAATTTTTCCGCTAAATATAGCGGGGAAAATTTTTCGCTAAATTTAGCGGCGGAATTTTTCTGATAAATTTAGCGGGGAAATTTTTAAGATAAATTTGTCGGACAAAATTTTCCCCTAAATTTAGCGGATAAATTTTTCCGCTAAATTTAGCGGGAAAGTTTTTCCGCTAAATTTAGCGGGGGAATTTTTTCGCGAAGTTTATCGGGGAAAATTTTCCGCTAAATTTAGCGGGGAAATTTTCCTGCTAAACTTAGTGGAAAATTTTTTCCGCTAAATTTAGCGGCAGAATTTATCCGCTAAATTTAGTGGCGGAATTTATCCGCTAAATTGAGTGGGGAACCTTTTCCGCTAGATTTAGCGGGAAATGTTTCCGCTAAATTTGGCGGTGAAATTTTTCCGCTTAACTTAGCGGGCAAATTTACGCATAATGCACCGCGCGGTTACGCCGACGCCGCTCAAGCCGGAAACGGGCGCCTAAGAGCGGCGGTCTAAAAAGTAAAGGGAAAATAATTTTTTTTGTCTGGTTTACCGTTTACATGATCTTGAGCCAACGTTCCCTAACGGCGGAACTTACTAGAACTGGACACTTCCACCAGGGTGCGATTTGTCTTAACGCCGCTTCGTAAACTACCTTCTGAGTTACGCTCAGAAGATGGTTTACGGACCTCACTTCCTGCGTCGTCTCCTTGTCGCAGTCGCTCGCTATTCACTTCACTCATGTTTTTTGGGGGGCTTTTTCTGGTGAGGCGCGTATGTTTTTATTATATACTTGTTACTTCTGTCTTGAGAGCAGGCGTAGAGATCATACCTCGGCAAACCTCACTCATGAGGGCCCTCACTCACTATCACTTACCCTCATCTTCACAGATGAGGAGATAGTGAGTGAGTTTCTGAACCAGCAAAATTCATAAGTGAGAGGATGAGTGAGGGCCGTGAGGACAGTGAGGGCTATGAAGACCGTTGGTGCGTGAGGGGTATGAGTCCGTGAGGGCCGTGAGGTCGGAGAGTGCGTGAGAGGCGTGAGGGCAATGAGTGCGTGAGAGCGGTGAGTGCTTGAGGGGCGTGAGCGCCATGAGTGCGTGAGGGGCGTGAGGGCGGTGAGTGCGCGAGGGGCGTGAGGGCGGTGGGTGCATGAGGGCCATCAGGGGTGTGAGGGTGGGGAGTGCGTAGGGGCGTGAGGGCGGTGAGTGCATGAGGGGCGTGAGGGCGGTGACTGCGTGAGAGGCGTGAGTGCCATGAGTGCGTGAGGGGCGTGAGGCTGGTGAGTTCGTGAGGGGCGTGAGGGCGGTGAGTGCTTGAGGAGCGTGAGGGTGGTGAGTACGTGAGGGGCGTGAGGGCTACGAGTGCGTATAGGGCGTAAGGGCGGTGAGTGCTTGAGAGGCGTGAGGGCGGTGAGTACTTGAGGGGCGTGAGGGCCATGAGTGCGTGTGGGGCGTGAGGGCGGTGAGTGCGTGAGGAGCGTGAGGGCCATGAGTGCGTAAGGGCCGTGAGGGCGGTGAGTACGTGAGGGGTGTGAGGGCAATGAGTGCATGAGGGCGGTGAGTGCTTGAGGGGCGTGAGAGCCATAAGTGCGTGAGGGGCGTGAGGGCGGTGAGCGCATGAGGGCCGTGAGGGCGGTAAGTGCGTTAGGGGCGTGAGGGCCATTAGTGTGTGTGGGGCGTGAGGGCGGTGAGTGCGTGAGGGGCGTGAGGGGCGTGAGGGCCATGAGTGCGTGAGGGCGGTGAGTGCGTGAGGGCCATGAGTGCGTGAGGGGCGTGAGGGCCGTGAGGTTCAGTGAGGGTGAGCAGAGGTCGGCATTTTAGGTCGCCCTCACTCATCCTCACCCTCACAGCCACTCTCACCTAATCCCCTCACTCACCCTCACCCTCACAACTACACTCACCTTCAGCCCCTCACTCACCTTCATCCTCACAGTCACACTCACCTTCAGCCCTTCACTCACCCTCACTGAACCTCACGGCCCTCACGCACTCATGGCCCTCACGCACTCACCGCCCTCACGGCCATCACGCACTCATGGTCCTCACCGCCCTCACTGCCCTCACGCACTCATACCCCTCACGCCCCTCACGCGCTCATGGCCCTCACGCCAGTCACCGCCTTCACGGCCCTCACTCACTCATGGCCCTCACGCCCCTCACCGCCCTTACGGCCCTCACGCACTCATGGCCCTCACGCCACTCACCACCCTCACGCCCCTCACTCACTCATGGCCCTCACGCCCCTCACGGCCCTCACGCACTCATACCCCTCACGCCCCTCACGCTCTCGTGGCCCTCATGCCACCCACCGATCTCACGCCCCTCACTCAATCATGGCCCGCAAGTCCCTCACCGCCCACAGGGCTCTCACGCACTCATAGCCCTCACGCCCCTCACGCACTCATACCCCTCATGCCCCTCACGCACTCATGGCCCTCAAGCCACTCAGGCCCGCTTCAGATGGGGCAATTTCGCCTAGACAATTGACGCCGCAACACCAGCAACACGGGCCGCCCGCGTTCACACGCAGCAACCAGTTGCTGCAAGTTGCCATCATCATCATACAATTTTATTTTTCTTGCACTATTTAGACACAATTACGCGCTATAAACGTGGTTTTATTCATTTAAATCTCGTTGAGAATACTAATGCATCTTTCTGAAACAGTTGATTTCTAAAAACGATCAATTTCAAACCAGAACCAAGTCTGTTGTTGTCATCATCACCGGCACGAGGTATCACGTGAAAATATCGTGTCCTTGATTGGATGCAACCGCTTCAAACGTCTTCGAATTGCTCCGGGTTGCTAGCTTGTTTTGAGCCGAACCCGATCTCAGCAATTCGTGTCGCTACACCAAAATTGATGAGAAAGTTGCTCCGTCTGAAGAGGGCCTCACTCACTCACTGCCTTCACGCCCCTCACGCACTCATGGCCCTCACACCCCTCACGCACTCACCGCCCTCACGGCCCTCACATCCCTCACGCACCCATGCCACTCACACACTCACTGCCCTCACGCCCCTCACGCACTCATGGCCCTCACACCCCTCACGCCCTCACCGCCCTCACGGCCCTCACGTACTCACGGTCCTCACAGCCCTCACAGCCCTCACAGCCCTCACGGCCCTCACTCACCCTCACACATGAATTTTCCTGGTTCACAAATTCACTCACCCTCACCTCACCTGTGAAGATAAGGGTGAGTGAGGGTGAGTGAGGGCCCTCATGAGTGAGGTTTTCCGAGGTATAAGGGTGAGTATGACTGTGAAGATGAGGGTGAGTGAGGGGCTGAAGGTGAGTGTAGCTGTGAGGGTGAGAGTGAGTGAGGTGCTTATCTGAGTGTGACTGTGGGGGTGAGGGTGAGTGAGGGCGACCTGAAATGCTGACCTCTGGTAGAGATAAAGGGAACGCCGCCTTTTACTATATTTTCTGGTTTCCCTGGAGACTGCCATGACCGAGTTTTCAATGTTTTTGTGTTTTAATAGCGCGCCTGTGTGTTGTTGAAAACGTCGCCCATTGTGTGTGAGTATGTTTTTGGGGCCGACTTGTGTCTGTTTATTATTGCTTTCCTCGTTCTCTCAATCTCGGACCGAAACATCATGCAAAATGTATTTCCCTACACTTGAAAAATAGCAGCTATAGGCTCTGCTTGAAACGTCGAAAATTAAGGCTCTGCTGCCGCTCACAATTTCTGCTGCTCACTGCTCAATAAGGAATTTAGCAATCAAACTAGTATCAGTAAACTAAAAAGTAGGTGTGACAGCAAAGGTACAGAATAAGAAATATTGGTGCAAGAGAAGTTCAGTGGAGCCATTGGACATATATGCGTGTCGCTAAATTGTTATTACACTGTCAAAATTGTTTCATCTGGGATGTGCTCGGCACACTCAGATGGCACAAAATAATCACCGATGCAAGTGCTTCGGAAGTATGCCCAGGTTTTTTTACGTTGCGCAAAAATAAGCAAATTGTAGAGCGCACATGGAATTCGATTTACAATCAGTCGTATATATGCTCTACCTGACCCCGTTCCCTATTTGTCCATGATCCAGGAGCAAAGAATACACGAGCTCGTAGAAGACAACATCGCTCAGCGTTTTCGATCGGGGCCACCTGCAGGAAGATGCTGCGGATTGGAAATCGATACAGAGCCGCACGTTCAAATGCTCTGTTTGGTCGTGATGCTTAAACGACAAGGCATTCCTTTCCGTGTCTTTTCCGTTTCGCTGCACTCACACGCACTAAATGTAGCTTGATCCTGCGTTTTTTGTTTTTTTCTTGCGTGATTGGTTCAGCCGGTGACTGGAAACGCACAAAGACGACGAGGGCCTTGACGATGCACTTTTGTTGCTGCTTGATTTGTCTGATCCGATCGTAGCGTCGACGGTGCTCGAAATGGGTGTGAAAAGGTGTATAACGACGATCGCTCCATTTGGTTTGGAAGACAACCGACTCGTTTCTCACTGAACTCTGAATGTTCCCTAATAATTATAGTTTGGACAATTTATACGTGATCAATCCCTCAATCTTGAAGCCATTACCAATATCTAGATAAGGACCTCTTTATTCATACCAGGAATGGGCAGTATTTAAAATACCGGTGCTATGTAAAAAAAAAAGGTATTTAAAACGGGGTGTCGAACCGAACCCTGAACCGAAAACCGAAGCAAAACCGTAATTTTTGACCGAACCGAAGCAAAACCGTAATTTTTGACCGAACCGAAACAAAACCGAAACTGAATTTAAGCATTTAATATTGAACCGTAACCGGAACGGAATCGTAATCTCATTAAATACTCGCGACGATGGTGTCAGTGAAGCAGTTTTGATTAAATAAACGGCGGCGACGTGGAGACAGCTCAATAATAACCAAACAAAAATATTTCACGTCGGTTTGCATGGCGACTTCGCGCTGGTGAGTCGCCGTGGTGGCGCTCAGTTTTGTATTAAAACTTTGGATTGGGCTAGTTGGTTCATTGTGATCTGCAGGATTAAAACAAAAAAAAAACGCACAAAAAACACGGACGAAGAAGAGACACATACAACACGGACTGGCGCTATCTTTCAACTGATTTAATCAAGGAAAAGCACCCAGCACACATGCATGAACACTCTTTCCTATCTTGCCAACCCCTTGCGATAAAAGCAGCCTCTAAACACAAACAACAGATGCCAATGATGTAAACGTTCGTATCAATTTAACGTGTCTACACAAAACCATCTAGAAAAGAAAATTCGTTGTCATTTAGAAAAATCGAAGGCGTGCTGCCGCCGATTTCACCTGAGGTCTTTATAAACTACGCTTCAACTACTTCCCTTTCAGTCTTGTTGTTTGCTCTTTTAATAAATTTTGTTAATTATAACATGGGATCAACACCCGCACCGCATACAGTGTAATGTAACATGTTTCCCCGATTTTTTACGAACCGCTAGACGATGTTCACGCGCCCTTTCAATAAAAAAAAAACAAAACCGCCCAGTCTGTCCAATAAACACGCGACCGCACGTTTGCGGAATCTCGTAAACAACATTAGAGGCACAAGCTGCGTACTGAGTGACGTGCTTCTTCGAGCATTGAACACGTTTCTGTCTAGCCATCATAGGACAAACGTTTGCAGCTTGCATGCAGCGGAGAAAACAACATTGACATTGTAGTTAATTGCTATTTTCTTAAGGTTGTGCGACACCTTGTGTAAATAAGGTACCACTTAAACTCTTTAATTTATTGCTCCGCAGACCCCACAATAACCTGCGTTTGAGATTATCATTTCCCAGTTTTATCGCTGGGGGCTCGGATTTCGGAAACTGGTCTATAAAATCCGGTTCTATTCGCTGTAGTCTATACTTCGTTTCAGCTAAACTCTAGACGCAATACGGACGCTATACGAGCTAATGGGACCAATCGAACAGCCTCGAAAGCGCGTCACTGGGCCTTTTTTTATGATTGGTTCAGCGATGTTAGGGCACGAACAGAAACATGACGTAGACCACGACGGTACGCTTTTCACGCTGTCCGATTTTCCCATCAGCTCGGATCATGGCGCGCGGCTCGTGAAGTGGTTGAACGCGTGACTTCTAGATGGCGCCAGTATCGAAGTGCGAAAAGGCCCGCGTTCTCCGCTGCGTGAAATAGATCCCCGAAATGTGCCGTGTTCTCCCGGTGGAGGAAGTTTCTCCCTCCCTCGCGCGCGCGCTTGGTATGTCTGTGGTCGGTCAGTTCAGTGTGCATTGCATCGGACGTCACTGATAATACGCGCGGTGGCCGAGTCCGGCCTCTGCGCTGTGTGATGCAGTGGGTGGCGCTCGTTTCTGTTCGGAGGTAGGAATAAAAATGTCGGTCCCCTTCTTTACGACGCTCGTTTCTATAGCTTGGGGTTTTATCTCAAGTAACGTGCAGTACCGCCTTTTCGAAATCGTACTTTGCCGTGAGCGATTGAGAGTCAGGTTAGCATTTTATTTTTGTCAACACTACACGTTCGATAAAGACCTCGGGCGGCGATGTAAATATGTGTTGCTCCCCAAAGTGTCTCCAAGGTGCGCAGTGACATTTGGAAATGACATTGAAGGCGCGCGACCGTCAGTTGGTAAAATACCTGCGTTAGATTCACTCATTCAGTCTCATCATTTTCGCCAACGTCTTTTATCTGTTTCGACAAATGACATGGTCCAGTCTATTGATAACCTTAGGCAGACTGAACGTACGGAGTGTACGGCCTTTAAATAAATTTGCTTCGTTTATGTGAATGAATAACTGTTTTCTCTTTTCCGTGCTCGGTGCTATGCAAAAATCACTTAGATTTTATGGTAGCGTAGTGTGGCGGCGTTTTGCACGCTGACTCGTTATTGCATTCGCTGTGCACAATATGTGTTCAGATGGAATGTGTCAAATCGTATTTCCGATCGATATGACGGATTTACTTTGCTACAGTGTTAATAATTATATTTTCCTGATTTAAACTGGTTCGTTCCTGATCTGAGCCCAAGTTCAAATTCGAAGGTGCAGACAGACTTAGCGTCGTGACAGCCATAATGCGCAGAAAGAAATTAGTACCATGAAAGAAAAACAAAAGGATACGAGGCGGCGCGGTGTTATAGAAGTAATAAGTGTACGAAAGATGCCATCGTACGTATTTTTTCTTGTTGAACGCTCCGCATCGCTGGGAAACGCTCAAGGTACGAGTAAAGACAACGAGCTGGCGTAAAATTTCCATCAAGCTGAAAACGAGCGTCACTTTCATCATGCGCTTTCATTTCGATATGGCGCAATATGCGCGCGAAATAGTAACAGGTAAGGCAACAAAATTTAGATGTTAGGTCTGGAACACCGCCAGACTCAGCCGTGTTGGGGGCATCTCTCGCGAGTCAATACGTCAAAGGTATTGCGCGTCGAACTGTATGTGTGAGTTATCCATTTCGGCGAAACCTTGATTTCGGAAAACTATTGTGCGTTACAGATGTGCATTGTGTTAATCAGCTATGACTATACCCTATCTCACTAGTTGCGCGCAGTACTTGGAAGCCACGAGCGAGAAATAAATGACAGTTGATTTTGTAGGACAATCGCGACGTGGAAACCCATAGAAGAGAGTTCCGATAAGAAGAGAGCTTCCCCTTCTCTTCAAGTGCATGGGTTACGCTCTCAATCCGACACCTGTGGTAACACGGCAGGCTCCTAAAATCGTCTTCCCTGAAGAACACAGTAACCTTCGGAATTGAGGGGTGCTTATGCCCAATTATTTTGTATCAGGGCAACAGGTACCCAACGTCGTTACTCTAAGCCAGTGGTTTTCAAATGGGGGTCCGCGAAGGCATTCTAGGGGTCCGCGACGCGCTGCTTCATTAGTCAAGCCCGACAATGAAAGTTGTCTTTTTTTTTTTTTTTCTTTCAGATTGAGAAGAAACGTTTCAATTTTCGCGTAGATTTTTTGTGTGTATATGTCAAGGAGAGAAGGCTACTTCACCCACCCCTTAGTTTTATTCATTTAATTAATCATTATCATAATTAGACTATACCTTTCTTTTTCCCGTCTCCTCACCACAAACAAGTCCTCCATCATCTCCGCCGATCCACAAGGGCTTCGGCGAAGCGTCAAGGGTTGAGAACCACTGCTCTAAGCAATAAACCCGTGTACTATTTCTTGCGCGTAAACATTTCACAGATAACTCACCAACTTCATTGCCTAATAAGGCGCTATAGATGTCAAACCGAGATATACCCACAATGGCTTTCGTAACCATTCTTCCGAATTGCTAGTCTAAATTAATTTTCCGTTATAAGGACAATGATACACATTTTACTTGCAGAAAATGACTTCCGCTGCGTTTGTATAGTCGATCGTTTCCACGAACTGAAGGGGCACAATTCGTGTAATTATATTTTGTTTCGCCGAAATGCTACACTGCTTTGCAGCTTAGGATGGACCGCAGTGGCCGCTACGAGCCATCACAGCCAATCGTAGCGCTGCGAATGTGTCACGTGACTTCGCGGCCCGCGCTTATACCGGCATTCCTCCCAAAGGTCACGGGACGCTCATGCCACGTTTGATTGGCTGTGATGGATCGCAGCGTCCTCCCGCGGTCAATGGTCAGGGGAAACGAAGTATTGTGGAAATTCCTACGGCGTCGTTAGTGTAGAACTTGGTTATTTATTTTATGCTTTTTTTCACGAGCGGGAGCAGCGTGAGAACAAGAGACTGCCCCGCGCCGAAGACGCATCTCCAAGTTGTGGTCAGTGGGTAATGGCCATCCGCGGATGACTCATGAGCGCGGCATATTTCCCCCGAGGATTGCTTTGGCGCCAAGAGTCCGAACACTGCCGCGGGTCTTCGAGAGAAACAACCATTTGCCATGCTACAACGGTCAAGGGCATGCGAACAAACGAAAAGAAAAACAAACAAACACACACACACACACACACACAAAAAAAAAAAAAAACAACAGATTTGTAGCTTTGTTCTGCCGACCATTTTGGAATCGTTTGAAGATGTTACGTCGTGCCATTTGGAAATCTAAGTTGCGGAAATGAGTAAAAGGGAGGAAAGAGGAGGAAGGGCAATAAAAGAGGAAACGAAGAAGAGCAATAAAACGAGAAGGAAACTGATGGGTAGTTGAGAGTGAGTTGTCTTTGTGCTTGATTTGTTTTATACTGAACGCTTGCTCGTGTTTCCCTGCGTAAGTTCTACGTAAGCGTGTGCACTTTTGATGGGAGAGTGTTAAGGATTTCGTGTCGCAGAAAAGCCGGCGTTGGTGGCGTTGCGACGAGAAAATCCTGATTGGTCGATAGGGTCATGACGTCTCAGCCACGTGACCTCGCGCGGGAACTTCAAACAACTCACAACGCTTCACGTGAAACGTGCCGTCACGCGTGGAATGAAAATGCTTAAAAAACATGGCATGTAATGCGAGGTACAGGGCGCCGCATTTCTTAAATGATTTCACTCTACGAAGTAATTCATTTGCCTTGAATCAAGCCCACGACCCTTGAATCTCGGTTTCGAGTAAGTCACGCTACTGACCGGGCGATTTATTTATTTATTTCAATACTCTCAGGGCCAACGGCATTACAGAGGGGAGTGGGTTGTATTCAACGAGAAAACATTATACAATGAATAACCTAAAAGCAAAGCACATATTAGTTATGAACAATAGAAATTAGAAACATCAGTTTTAAACAAATCATCTGCCTAAATTATGGCGATGGAGGTGGGAAGGCGGTTCCAATCCAAAGAAGTTTTGGGAATGTAACTATTGTTGAAATGTGTTCGTGCTACCTAGTGGTGCACCTACTTTATGAGGATGATCAAGACGGGATGAAACATAGAAAGGTGGTGTGAGGAGACGTTGACAGAGGAATGAGTCAGTGTGAAATATTTTATAGAACAGACACAAACGGCTACCTTTCGGCGTGAGACAAGACTAGGCAAAGGTAATTTAGATTTCATAGAGGTGACTACTTGCAGTGCGTTGATAATTACTGAGGATAAAACGAGCGGAACGATTTTGGACAGCTTCCAGGGGGCTAATCAAATTTAAAAGGCTCGGGTCCCAAATAGACGACGCGTATTCAAGCTTTGAGCGTACAAGTGTTTTATAAAGAGCTAATTTCTAAGAGGAGGGAGCTAAAGAAAAATTACGTTTTAAATAGCCAAGCATGTGATTAGCATTACTAATATAATAACGTATCCAATATGTATTTTCAAGGAAAGATCAGATGTTATGTGAACGGCCAGGTACTTGTAAGACGACACAGAAAGTAAAGGAACATTGTTAAGAAAGTTGCAGGGAGAGACTAAATGATAACGAGACACTCTCATTACTTTGCACTTAGTTGTGTTAAGCTCCATATGCCATGTTTCACACCAATGAAGAATAACGTTAATGTCTGTCTTGAGTTTGATAACATCTGAATCACCATTAATTTCAGGGTGAATGACACAATCGTCTGCAAAAAGGTTAATTGAGGAAGAAATGTTATTCGGCAGGTCATTAATGAAGATTAAAAACAGAAGCGGGCCTAGTACAGAACCCTGAGGCACGCCGGAGGTCACTGACGAGAGCGGAGATGTATGGTTATTGGCGGTAACGAACTGGAATCGGTTAGTAAGAAAGCACTGGATCCAAGCCATAACGATGTCCGCCACACTTCCTGCTTACTGGCAGGAAGAGCATGAGAAGCGAATGAGAAGGCGATACGAACGGGGCCCTATAACGCTATCGCGTTCCACTATTAATTAAAGGCGAAGCTTAAGCCTCCTCCAAGTTTTCTTCCTTCTGTTCGACGAATCTTTATTGCTATACTCATACTTCCAAAATACTGTCCTTTCTATCAGTCATTACACAATGTCATTACACAATTTGTAACCGATTAATTGGTTAAATATTCTTACTCCGAGGATTACACGAATTGAAATGAACAAAATTTATTCTACCCGTAGGCGAGGCGGTTGAAACAGGTTAGTGCAGAATGTTTTAATAGTAATACAAGATCAGTCATATACAATTATTCAGGAATAATAATTGAGGTTGTGGGGATATTTAGACAGCGTGTAGTTGGTCAGCCATTTCAATTATTCAGGAAAATGTCAAGTTACCGCAAAGCAGTGTTGCAGGCGTTACCGAAAAAAAAGTAACGCAATACCTTACTCGTTACTCGCAAATAAAACTAACGCGTTCCCGTCCTTAGTTACCTCAAAATAAAAGGAGCGCCTTACCGTTAACGTTACCGCTAAAAAAAGTAACGGAAGTTACTTTTGCGTTACTTTCTTTAATTATGAATTAACACGTTTTACTGTTTTGACGTTACAGGTACGCATAAGCGCCACATTTCAAGAAACATTTCGTCCATGGAGAAACTGAACATAATTAATTTATATTTTTATGGTTTCACCTGAATTCTCAGAAAACAAAAGAAAAAAAAAAACAATACAAAACGCAATAAAAACAACAACAAAAATTACATGGCTTAGCACCTAGAAACACGAACGAAATTGAAGTGTATTTTGTTTGTCTTGGGAAGAAAAAGAAACTTGAGTAACGTCACTTGGTTAACCGTTACTCTAAAAAAGTGACGTAAGCACGTTACCCGTTACTGTTCTGGAAAAGTGACGCGTACGTTATGCGTTACCAAAAAAAAAGTAACGCGTTACCGGTAACGCCGTTACTCTAACGCGTCACCACCAACACTGCGCAAAGTCCATACCAGCTCTACGCTTCTTTGTGCAGTTGATCTAATAAAAGAAGATTAAATGGCATTATACATGCAGAAACGTCTTTAATAATTTATCGCACGATTGTCAGTATTCCATCACCCTGGAAGGCATTCTTATAAGAAAGCAGCACGAGATTTGTAGCTTTGTCTTTTGCTGTTTCAAAATTTTATCGCCTACTTGGCGCTGAGGTTTCATTGCGGCTTTCGTCTCCGGCGCTCAAAGTCGAGTGTTCAAAATCGATTTTTACGTGGTTCCTTCTCTGCCTTTTGGGGTACTGTTCATAGCCTCGGTTGCGCTGCGTCGTGAAACCCCAACGTCTTGTCTCTAAGAAATTTATTAAAAACATGAAATGCAGGAATGTAGTTCACCTGACATTCATTCTTATTTTGTAACAGAAAAAAAAAAGCTGCTCAACTGGCCAGCAATAAAGAAAAAAAGTCAGAGTTAACACATTTTTTTTTTAGCCGCAGTGCCAGCGATAAAGACTGTGAAATATTCCAATTCTATACGAGGAGAGGATATATCGTTTTCATGCATACCTAGTTTGGTACTTTCACACTTTTCTTAAAAACACGCCACAATCTTTTTTTCTTCTTTTTTTTTTTTTACAGTAATGATTTCGAGGAGTTTGGTTCAGAAGTTAGAAAAATTAAATTTGAAGGCATATTAGAAACATGTTATCTCCTAGATGTCATGAAAGTAGCCTTTAAATGGCGGTGCTTCCATTACATTGATACAAACACAACGTTCTAGTACTTTAGCAGAATTTCTTCCAAATACCTTTAGTACCAAAATGATTCGGCAGGTTTAAAACTTGAGCGACCTTTCTGAAAATGTATGGCATCAAGAAAAGAAGGCGCTCATAGGTTGCAGAAACAACCTATGATTACGACAGAAAACGCAAGACAAGAACATGGGATTTCCAAAATGCGAGACTAAAGTTTCCTAAGAAGGCGTAGATTAAATCGATTTTCAATGAAGGAAAGTGCAGCGTTGTCCAGGCTGTATAGTTCCCCCGTTTGCGTTCCCGAACTTTCAGATACCGGTTATACGGGGCTCGGGAATTGTTTTCTTCGCATCGACCATACTGAGGAAAAATCGTAATTACCACTCTTTGTTCACGTATCGATCTTATTCTGCTATTTTTATAAAAAATAATAGAAAAGAAAAAGAAATATTTAATGAGGACAACAATATCGACAATATAACAGCGGAAGTGACGTAAGGTGGGCTCAAAGTAATATTATAAGAAAGTATGATATTTGATTCCTTTTCTTGTTTTTCCACTTCTCTGAATATTCTGTTGCTTTTGATTCACATTAGCCGCACCGAGCAGAAATGAGTATCGATTACGTGTTCCTTGTAGTTTTTGAAAACCTGTGTTAAAGCAACATGGGGTCGTGTTTTCCGCCGAATCAAATTTTTTTTCTCGTAATTTGAGGGATATATTTGTCGCACATGAAAAGTTAAAAAAAAAAAATGTTCAAAGCAAGTCTGCGTAACAACACTAGAAATCGATAATTAGATAAAAACATTTAACAGCCGGAGCGTTAAAAAAAAAAAAAAAGGTAGAACACAAATCGACGTTTCTCAGAAGCAATCTTGCAGCTCGTTTTGATGGGGACAAAATCGAAGTACCACGGGGAATGCTTTGCGGGGGGCCTTGTCCGTGAGCTTGAAATAATTTTCCACGATGGCGAATAAATACAGTTGTTATTCAGTATGCCATAATGCGTCTGTTGCTCTGGTCACGGTATATGCAGCCTTGCGGCTGGCAACTTTACAGCAGAAAAAAGAAAAAAAAAAGAAAACAGGGTTCGCGGTAATTGACTTAAAAATAAGTCGTCGCACTTACGGCACCGATATGCATGTCGTCGTCCACGGCGGTTGCTATTTTCAAGAATGAGTAAAGTTTCACTGTGCTACGTTGAGGCCTTCCACGCCCGCATTGTCCAGTGGACTTTCTTGCCAAGTCTCTTTCGAGGAATAGCGTGACTGATGCTACTATGACTCCATTTATCGCCAGAGTCGTCAATCCCCAAAATAACGAACAAAATGTAACAAAATACCGGGCGATGCGACCAAGTCGCCATCGGAGAACACAAATGCCGTTATCACGATTCGCCGAACAGAACCCAGTTGCAGAAAAGACATCACCGCCAAGAAGTGACTAATGCGTTCGCCTGGACGACACGGTATACAGAGAGCCTCCTGCTACGGTCTCCAGCTGCTGTTTGCGTCATCTCGCAGCTCGCGACAGGAGCGTTCCCCTGGGGTGCGTGGACGCTGGATACGCTGCGCACATCTATCCCCATTCATGATAGTAGAGGGTCGGGGCGAACCGGGGATCGATAACGTCCGCCGATCTTAGCGTCGCGCGTGGAAGTCGCCGCACTAACCACCTGGATAAAGCGAGTCAACGGTGGCACCTCTTTGTACTTGCTTCAACTCCTAGGTGAGTAATTGTCTGCTGCATTGCGCACCTGTGACGCCTGGTGCCAGGGCCCGGCTGGGTCACTGGTACTACTATGAAGTTCGGGTAGAAATATAAAGGCACACACAGGCATATCATTTTCGTTTTATCAAAATAAAGGACTTGCAACTCTAGGGTGAAGGTGGGCGCGTTGATAGAACCGAGCAATACTGAAATAAACAGCAGAAAATATGTATCGACTAAAATAACCCAAAAGGTGTCGTTTTACCAGTCATTCTGCTTATTCTTCTTATTTCTTAACCTGTCACTCAGTGTCAATTACACCAAAATTGGTATCCGTTTCATTATTTTACGTGTGTTACGTGTACTAGATGGGTTACATTGCCAGAAAAAAGGCTGCATATCTTACATTCTGTTTCTGGTCCTAGGTTTTAACCTATAGCAGTCATAGATAGATTCGATATTTTGGACTTACAAAAGGACCTGCAGATACTTACACGACCAGGTTACTTTGCTGAATAAGTATGGTGGTTCCTGTATATTTGTTTTTGTATCAAATATATTGTTGGGGGGGGGGAGCAAAGAAACAAACTAAATTATTTTAAAAGGGAGTAATTCTAATAAATTACACTGCGCAAAAAAGACTGCTTTACTTGGTGTGAGGGTTCTTGGCGGTGACTGCGGTGTACTTCTATAAAAGGGTGTGGCTTTAGAATTATAATTAAGCATTAAAACCTTGAGACAAGGAAACAAAAAAGCGACATACACATGATCGTCTAAAAACCACCACAGTAAGCAGCTGTCCTTTACTTTCACAACAGTCTTCTTCTTTATCATCCTCCATCCAAATTATACACATTCAACAGCAGGGACACTCACTGCACTAACAGAGCCTTGAGCACACAAATTCCAAGTAGGTTGTGAGTCCGGTAATTTCTGAAGGGTTTTTTCCTGTGAGCAATTGACATTTGAAAACTGCCTTTAGACCTGTGTTCGATACTCTTGGCCTCTCTGTTGTTTGTGTGTGAAGCCGTTTGGACATGTATTAATTGGAATACGACAATAAAGAAAAAAGAAAAAGACGACAAGAAAGAAGACTCAGATTGTGTGCTCGAGGCTTTCTTAGTGTCGTGAGTGTCCCTACTGTTGAATGTGTATAGTTTGGATGAAGAATGACAGAGAAGAAGACTGTTGTGGAAATAAAGGACAGCTGTATGCTATGCTGGTTTTAAGACGGTGGTGTGTATGTCCCCTTTTTGTTTCCTTTTCTCAATGTTTTAATTCTTAATTATGATTGTTCACCAGCTCACCTGCGTTTTGACTATTATTTCAGTGGTTTTAGAATAAACATTCAGCTGTGTTCGAGACGTTGTCGTGTCCACATTTTCCTTCTTCCGGTGTTTTAGGTTTAGTTATGCCTGCAATTCACCAACTTGCCTGTACCTTTACTCTTCTCGCGAAAAAGACACACGGCTAAGTGGAAGAAAGGCTCAAACAAAGCACTCGTTATCGAACGTCGTTTTTTTTCTCTTCATAAAAAAATACATTGCTGTAAAGAACGGCAGAAACAAAGGAATCAAGACAAGCATCCCTCCACCAAATAAGGCGTGCAACACCTTCAAAAATCGTATAAATTACTTTCCCGAAGAGAATTGTACCTAAAAACAGTAAAGACCAGAACAACGTAAAATGTTGCGTTAGATCACAATTTCGCTGGACAAGTGAATTTCTTCCGGATTCTTATCTATTAACAGGAATATGACATTAGACATACCCTTGTTTATTGTAGTTCTTAATTAAAATCTAACATACCTGCCGTCTTTAAAAAAGAAAGGCTTTTCCATTATCCGCTTTTTTTCTATTCAATATATTATATCCTATGTTACATATACCAATTTAAATTGGTAATCTTCTACTAGAAGCCCCAGGGTTTCATCTGGGTAAGGAAACAAGATGCGTTAAGCACTGCTACAAAACATAATATGAAAGAGATCAGCAGAGGCGCTCGATACCCTTACAGGATCCCAGAAATTTCAACATGTTTCGGGATTGAAACACACCCGCCGAATTTCTGGAGCGTCGAGCAAATATTGGAGGAAGTATCAGGCGTTGGTAAGGCTCCTGCGTCATGGGTGTTTAAACAGCTTCGGACCGGGAAAACTCCTCCACATTAATGGGATCGTTCTTTCTAGCGGTCGATGCCGATATCACTCAATCATGGTCAAACATCGGTGTTCTACTTTGAACTACAATATTGAATCATCTTTTTTTTTTTCACGCTGAAAGTGTTTTTTATGACGGTTTCTGTGCTCCCAACAGAACTGTCTAGGACGTCACTGCCTGTTTAAAAGTAAGGGTTAATAATTACATCAAACACGTGACAAGTGTAAAATATGGCTACATCAAAGGTCTGTTGCACTTCAATTTCTCATCGTACACCCAAATTGACGTTACAACGTAATCACAAAGCACATAGTTCGTTGTATCAGGTTAATTTTATGATGTGATCTCTTGCTGCAGCGAAGAATTGATTCGACGCACATTTTGCGTGACGCTCTTTTGTTAAACGCGTCCCGTCAGACGCAGTTGGCGGGCGGTGAGCAGTGTCACGCCCGTTCCCTGGAGACCTCTTAGTTCCCCGAAGCTATTTTCCACCGTCACGTTCGGCAAACAAAGACCCTCGTGTTCAGGTTGATGTAAACTGCACGGGAAGAGTGGAGCAAAAATGTTGATTAATTTTTACCGTCTTATTGCTTGTTGAGGAACAAGATCACTTGGTATCTGTTACAATAGTACTCTAGTCCAAATGAATACAGAAACTGTGGGAAGTAAAAGGCCCAGAAAAATTGATACAAGACCTCATTTTCTAGGAATTGGTTTCAATCAGGAATAAGAAGAAAGCAAACGGGCTTTCGACGCGATTATTTCGGTGTTCCAATGCCAAATGTACATGAAAAATGCCCGTAAATGTTTATAAAAGCCAGATTCAATCAGTCAGGCTCCTGACCATCTTCCTGATTGCCGACAGGAAAGTAAAGTGGCGAAGCGGGCGAGTTGGTTCATGACATAAAATTCAAAATCGCTAACAAAGACGAGGACACAAGTAGGAATTCGAACAGGACGACCGCTTACTCTCAACTGAACATTTATTTAAAAGCAGCTAAAGCAAACAACCTCCTACAAAATACACTGAATCACTCAGTGGCGTCACACATCACCACGAGTCAATAAAATCACTCTCTTTTTGCTGCAGAAAAATTGACGGCTGACTGACACAGCCTTCAGTGCCCTCTTTCTTTATAGCATGCGCTTCAAGCACTTCCCTCGCAGCTTTTTCACGAGCCTTCCCCACGATCGTGGTATTTTGAAAAATGGGCTGGCACAGACAGTTCCTGCAATGAAGAGGCAAGTGTCCTCCAGGTGTCGAACGCAAAGCCAGGTCATGCTCGCGCATCCTCTCGTTTACGCACCGTCCTGTCTGGCCGATGTACACTCTACCGCATGTCAGCGGTATTCTGTACACCACGCCCACGTTACAATCTGCAAATCTTTTGGCATGATTGACGGTGCATAAGAGCGCGTCATTCTTTTTTTCCTGAATCCGTGGGCATAATTGGGCCAACTTACATGGCGCCGAAAACACAAGCGGCACATCAAATCTTTCTGCCACCTTTTTAAGTTATGTGCAATTTTGTGCAAGTAGGGGATGACCTGAGGTCTCGTTTTTGTTTTTTCTGTTTTTACCCTCAGACTTTCCCTTGATCTTTTTCAGCAGCGTCTCGGCAACTCCAAGCAAAAGTGAAGTTGGAAAACCGGCATCTCTAAGTCGATTAACCTGCCGGATGAAGCTGCCACGCATAACATGGTGGCATGACTTCTGAAGTGCAGCCTGGAAACAAGACGAAGCAATACCCCTTTTTACTAATTTAGAATGTGCCGAATCGTAGGCGAGGATTCCCTTTTTGGAGCGCGGGTGGTAACTCCAACAGACATGGTTTCCCGTGAACTGCAGTCTCAAGTCTAGAAACTGGAGAAACTGGCCGTCCGGGAGTTCGTGAGTGAACTTTAAGCCATTTGAGTTGTCATAAAACACTTTTAACACACTCTGAACAACCTGGCGCGTCAAACGATTCCCAGAACGTTGCCATAGCACCAAATAGTCGTCAACATACCGGACAACCTTACACACTTGCTTCCCTTCCAAGCCAATCTGAACATGTCGGTCGAACTTGGCTAAGTTCGACCGACATGAAAAAAGGGGTATTGCTTCGTCTTGTTTCCAGGCGGCGCTTCAGAAGTCATGCCACCATGTTATGCGTGACAGCTTCAGCCGGCAGGTTAATCGACTTAGAGATGCCGGTTTTCCAACTTCACTTTTGCTTGGAGTTGCCGAGACGCTGCTGAAAAAGATCAAGGGAAAGTCTGAGGGTAAAAAAGAAAAAAAACAAACACGAGACCTCAGGTCATCCCCTTTGCACAAAATTTCACATAACTTAAAAAAGGTGGCAGAAAGATTTGATGTGCCGCTTGTGTTTTTGGCGCCATGTAAGTTGGCCCAATTATGCCCACGGATTCAGGGAAAAAAGAATGACGCGCGCTTATGCACCGTCAATCATGCCAAAAGATTTGTAGATTGTAACGTGGGCGTGGTGTACAGAATACCGCTGACATGCGGTAGAGTGTACATCGGCCAGACAGGACGGTGCGTAAATGAGAGGATGCGCGAGCATGACCTGGCTTTGCGCTCGACACCTGGAGGACACTTGCCTCTTCATTGCAGGGACTGTCTGTGCCAGCCCATCTTTCAAAATACCACGATCGTGGGGAAGGCTCGTGAAAAAGCTGCGAGGGAAGTGCTTGAAGCGCATGCTATAAAGAAAGAGGGCACTGAAGGCTGCGTCAGTCAGCCGTCAATTTTTCTGCACCAAAAAGAGAGTGATTTTATTGACGCGTGGTGATGTGCGACGCCACTGTGTGATTCAGTGTATTTTGTAGGAGGTTGTTTGCTTTAGCTGTTTTTAAATAAATGTTCAGTTGAGAGTAAGCGCTCGTCCTGTTCGAATTCCTACTTGTGTCCTCGTCTTTGTTAGCGCTTTTGAATTTTATGGAAAGTAAACGACGTTATATTGACAGTTTTTGTAATATCAAAAACAATTGTGCCTACATATGCTTCGAGCGGTATTTGTATTTCCTCCATGAGTGCAGCGTCACAACCGATGCGTCTGCTCGTATTTTTCCTGGTTTGTGCAGGTATGGAGTGTAAGGGGAACGCAAAATGTTGCCACATTTTCGAATGATATGTGTATTACGTATTTCGAATACTAAACACAATTTCGACGTTTTGACGATTTTCCAAAAAAGGGCTCCTGGCCTGTTCCATGTTCAGTGTTCCTGCGTATACGGCGCGTGATTCGCTCGCTTTCCGAAGCGATGAACATGCGCGTGCTGGACTGAGGAGATCGCACGCTGCGCTGATGACTTGTAAATATTGGAATGGGGTATATGCCAGGAACGTATATGGGTAGACTCGCGGCACGCGCTGGCATCTGCTGCAGTAACTATTTGAAAGGACAAATCTAAAACAAAAAACACTTTGCACGTGCGCTCCAAAACGCGTCAGTTTGATTATTTACTTCGGATATTTTATACAGAAGAGGCGAGCGCGTACAACCATTGGTAAAGCGTGTACCTATGTTCCCAGCATTTTCTTTCTTGCTGGTGCAGTTTAGTGAAAGGTAATTTTTTTAATTATATATGTTCGTGTATTAAACTAAAAGCAAAAGCATATCACCACCCACCGGGATTATGCAATCTTTTTACTGAAGCATGTTAATTTGCACTGCAGCCACACAGTTGAATCTTTTTTAGACAATTAGCTCACTTAAAATAAGAGTGGTACTATTCCCTATATTCATCTAAAGTGTCACAAAAGCAAACATGCTAATTTAAAACTCTAAGTTGTATTGAAGCCTATCTTATTTTACAGTTTAATATAGAAAATCACTGAGCAGCCGTCGGATATTCACTGGGAATTGCTGGAAAAGCAACAAAAATCGCCTTACAAAGTTGGAGGCTGTGGGCGACCCGGTGGTACCCTATTTCTTTGCCGGCCAGACCGCCCATCGTTATGACCAGCCGGCGAAGTTCGTCGCTCGAGACAGCGATGATCGGCACACGACGCGCAGTCTCGTCTTGATATAAGAGACGTGAGTCGCAGAGCGCGGGTACTCGGCAACTGACAGCGAGCACGCACGGTCACCACTATATCTCGCCTTGCAGAAGCAGGCGTTTAATTAAATGTTGTTACTTATTCCTGAAACCGTAGCTCCGTGTTAATTGAAACAGAGAAAGAACGAAAGAAAGAGACAAAATAAATCATGATGTTTAAACCTTGAGATTGGGAAGGAAACTTGAATTTATATTAGGAAGAGACAGAAACAAAGGTGACAGACAGGCGTCTCATTTGAGACGCTTCTCTGTCACCTTTCCATCTGTCTCTTTTAATATTTCTTCAAGTTTCCTCCTCAACTCAATCGAAGGGTTTAAACATTATTATCAATACGCACCAGGTCGCCTGCACGTTGACCATTTTTTTAGATACAAAAAGTAATTAAGAGATATGAGATGGAGACCTGCTATAAAACATCAAAACCAACAGGACAAGGACCTGAATAAAATGAACAATAGAAAAAAAAACATGTAATAAAGAGTGCGGCGCGTTATATTGAAGCTTTCTACAGTTATTTACACATGGTTCGTTTAAATACCTCACTGAATACGCGCCAACTTAATAAAGCGGTATTTGAGTACGCAACAACAAGAAAAAAGACTGACCAGAAACCGCGATTGGCCTGTACGAACCTTGTGTTAAGTTCAAACTTTTTGTCTTTTTTGATGCGTGCATCGGAAAACTGTCGAAAATATCTAAAGACACTCGATCTACTTTAATTATTGCCGGAGTTCGCTGTCTGTTATCTGGCGTCGTAAACGTGTTACCAAGCGACAGGTTTTTTTTTTTTTTCACTTAATGCATCGCAGTTTTTAGCAGAAATCTTTGATGATTTAGAGGTGACCTGAAAGCAGTCTTGTACACGTTACTAAATAAAAGTAATCGATTACAATTACTATTACTCTTGGCTAAAAAGTATTCGATTAGATTACTTGATTACTCGACGGCAAAAGTAATTGGACATTACTTAAAGAAGAAACCGTTACTTTTCCGAATACTTTATTGTGTGAAGACACATCTTTGGCGCTCATAACAATGAACTACTTCCAACCTATATTTCACATTTGCACAAGTATTGAAGAAGAAAAAATTGTTCCCTCTTCGTGGTCGTTGCACCTTCACAATGCGTACACAAGCATAGAATTCGTTTGAAGAAGTTTAATTATTTGGGCGTTCGCCAGTGTGTGTGTGTGTGTGGGGGGGGGGGGGAGTGGAGGGGGTTCTAGTCTTGTTAAGCTTGAGCAAGGGTTGTCGCTCAAAGTTTGCGTCGCTCATTTTATTATTCCCATGTGGATGAGCTCGCATGTTATACAAAAGAGCAGCAGTTCCTGGATTTGAAACGGATCATGTGTAGTATCCATTAGCGGAAGAGATCGCCCCGACCACTTCTCAACTCGAAACATTGCTTGTCACAAAGACCATGTAGGGGAAATAGGGAAATATTTCAACTGGCTTTGTTATATTTTGCATCCGCTTTAGGCATTCTTCGGTTCTGGTTCTCCTACGGGCTGCGAGTAGGTACCCTAAGCAGGATTTTTTTATTTTTTTATTTCTGTGTGTGTGTGCGTGAGGAGGCTAGTTTGAACGAAGGACTTACAAAGCTACATTCTGCTCCCTCGAACTTCGCCCTGAATGGCCTTTGTAACGCACTGTGGCTTCCCTGGGGCTTCCCACTCCCAGTCCCAGCTCGAAAAAAAAAAAAAAACGGACATTCCACAGAAACTGTACATAGAAAGAGATTGACCTCGTTTCCTACAGCTCCGCAAAAATCTTTCTTTTTTTTTCCGTTGGAAAAAAAAAAGCAAATTTTATTTTTGTCATTTCAGAAAAAAAGGTGTGCGCCGGGGGGGGGGGGGAGGCCGTGGAAAAATAGTAACGGCTACAAGTAATTTTATTACTTCAAAAAGTAATCAGATTACTCTTGTGATTACTGCCTAATAAAAGTAATCAACTGATTACAAAATTACTCTAAGAAGTAATCGATTCCAAGTAATTTGATTACTTGTAATCGGACTTGTACCGTACGCATTAGAAGTAATCAAATTACTTGTAATCGATTACTTTTTGGAGTAATTTTGTAATCCGTTGATTACTTTTACTAGGCAGTAATTACAAGTAATCAAATTACTTGTAACCGTTACTGTTTTTCCATGGGACCCCCCCCCCCCCCCGGCACACGCCTTTTTTTTCTGAAATGACAAAAATAAAATTTGCTTTTTTTTTCGAACGGAAAAAAAGAAAGATTTTTTTCGGAGCTGTAGGAAACGAGGTCAATCTCTTTCTATGTACAGTTTCTGTGGAATGTCCGTTTTTTTGTTTTTTTTTTCGAGCTGGGATTGGGAGTGGGAAGCCCCAGGGAAGCCACAGTGCGTGACAAAGGCCATTCAGGGCGAAGTTTGAGGGAGCAGAATGAAGCTTTGTAAGTCCTTCGTTCAAACTAGCGCCCTCACGCACACACACACAGAAATAAAAAAAATCCTGCTTAGGGTACCTACTCGCAGCCCGTAGGAGAACCAGAACCGAAGAAATGCCTAAAGCGGATGAAAAATATAACAAAGCCAGTCGAAATATTTCCCCATTTCCCCTACGTGGTCTTTGTGACAAGCAATGTTTCGAGTTGAAAAGTGGTCGGGGCGATCTCTTCCGCTAATGGGTACTACACATGATCCGTTTCAAATCCTGGAGCTGCTGCTCTTTTATATAACATGCGAGCTCATCCACATGTGAATAATAAAATGAGCGACGCAAACTTTGAGCGACAACCCTTGCTCAAGCTTAACAAGATCTAGAACCCCCTCCGCTCCGCGCCCCCCCCCCCCCCCCCCCACACACACACACTGGCGAACGCCCAAATCATTAAACTTCTTCAAACGAATTCTATGCTTGTGTCCGCATTGTGAAGGTGCAACGACCACGAAAAGGGAACCAGTTTTTCTTCTTCAATACTTGTGCAAATGTGAAATATAGGTTGGAAGTAGTTCAATGTTATGAGCGCTAAAGATGTGTCTTCACACAATAAAGTAATCGGAAAAGTCACGGTTACTTCTTTAAGTAATGTCCAATTACTTTTGCCGTCGAGTAATCAAGTAATCTAATCGAATACTCTTTAGCCAAGAGTAATAGTAATTGTAATCGATTACTTTTTTTTAGTATCGTGTACAAGACTGCTTGTAATGCGTACGGTACAAGTCTGCCTGAAAGTATATGAAATGGGCTCACGTCGTACGAAGTCGAAGAAGCCGCAATTCAAATTTTGGGGCCTGCACTTTGCGAGTATTAGATTAAAGGGAAAGGCGTCTACAAGGCCAAGGTTTGCAGGAAATCGAAGCGGAAGTGCCGGCGCCGCCTGGAGTCGGGGCCCAAATTGCGCCTGAGAACTCTGTCTGTGCTTTCTAGCTCCGGCAAAAAAGGCAGCTCACGTTCTGCGTGTTCTTCAGGAGTTGAGCTCTTTAACTAGTACGCGGGCCCGAAGCACCGGTGCGGGCGGAAAAAATATGCTTTATTCACGTACGACTGAGTCAGGTGCGAACCCAGTTGCACGGTCCGCGCGTCATGATGCGTGGTGCCGTGTGGCTTCGGTTTACGAAACATCAATTAGGCTTACGACACTGTAGTCTAGAGCCTACCTGTGCGCCTTGAGATGTTGAAACGATGATTCGATGTGGTCTTTCCCTTACTTTAGTTGAGGAAAATGTATGTAGATCTCCTGAACGTCAACAACGCATTCAGAAACGTATGAGGAGGTTATTAGGGGCAGCGTTTCTGTTTTCAATACTTATATTTCATAGGGACAGCGTTTTGCAGTCTGGGATGTAGCCTTGATAAAGCGTGCAAGTTGACTAGCGTGGAGCGTGATGTCGTCGATTAACTACTTTTTGAGCGGGGTCTTTCTCCAGTGCGCGCTCGACGGCAGCAAAGAGGACTAAACGTTTTATGAAGGCTCTTGCTCGCGGGCTCTGTGTACCACCAAAGCAGGTACAGGAGCGACAACGGCAGGCGCATTAGGATGAAGAGGAAAGAACAAGGGGCTTGGATGCAAAACGAGAGCGCCGGGCCAAGCACCGATAGGAAGCCAGTTGTTATTATACACAGCGGTCGACCGGCAGCTCAACCGCCAGTTGATGGACGCAACTCTCAGTGCCGTCTGTAATGCCTGCGATAGACTGTGGTTTCGGGCGGACGTTAGCAAAGACGTTCTAAATGATGTTGTGATTTTTGTTAGGATCGCACGATAAAGACCAATGGGCCAAGCATTCGACGTATTCCTTTTTAAGGCGGTAGCTGTTAGTGCCCCTTCCCGGAAAACATTGTTCATCTAGCTACGAACGCAAACCACCACTCTACGGCAGATGCACTGCTCTCCCTCTCCCGTCGTTTTTGACACACGACAAGGTACTCTATCCCCCCTCCCTACAGACACACACACTTTCCTCCTGTAGACCTCCCCTGTTCCGAAAAACCCTCGTGATCGCCGTGAGAACGCTTTTCGCCTGCCAATCGTTCCTGCTACATCCACGAACACTCCCGCGACGCCCCCCCTTCCTTCCCCCTTCCCCTTTCCCCTTCAACAGCCGCCCTAGCGAAATACCCACATGGTCGCGGCGTGCGGACACGCTCCCCCACCTTCCCTACTGCAGCCGCCCAGGTTCCGTCCTTGTGTCTCTCCGCGCCTCTACAGTACAGTTCGCGTACGTACTTTCGCTCCTGCGGTCAGGGGCGGCCCCGTTCGAAAAAAGAACGTTTCAGCCTAAAAAACAACAACAAAAAAAAACACGTCTTTGTGTTTTTTTTTTCTAACACGTGGAACACCTCGTACAATTGTTCAACCAAAGCACACATCTCCTTATACAGGTCTCGTACATCAATTCCACTGGAAGCAAAGATACCATTGCAAACATCGTACAACACACACTGGCTGAAGGCAAATATTTTTTAGCCGGCCTTTCCACAACGCGCAAGCTACCGCTGCAAATCGCAGCACGCTTTGTGTGGTCGTTTTCATTTTTTTAATAACAAACCGGAGGTCATGTTTGAAAACGCTTCGCTAATTTTAAAGGAAACTTTGGCACAGCAGTCAACGTTGAGAGGCTCAGAGATCAGGGCCAACGATAATCATCCCGTGGAGCTTGTATTAATGCCGCACTCATTGGTTCCTTCCTACGTCTTCTAAGCAGTATTTCAATGTAGATTTGAAGATGCAGACAAAGAAAACACTTTCTTCGTTTGAAATCTTTATATGAAAGGACTCCCAAATAGTTGTCAACAGAAAACGAATTTGTAAAAAAAAAAAAAAATATTAAACGATCTCGTCAAAATTTGTTTTTGCTGTGAGAGCGAACACTTTACCTAAAAGTTCACGTATGTAGAACATGTTCACTAAATGCTTCGTCTCTCGTGAACGTGATTTAGATGAGTAGCCGAGAAACTTTCTTACAGAATCGTGCCCATATACCTTCGCTTTTCAAGTGTGGAATTCTGTCGTCCTTGTGCAGCGGTGGTTGCGAGCTGTTACTTGTCGACATGCCGTACTTGATCCCAACAAAATCCGAAATCGACACACAAACACAATTATTAGCAACTGGATTGGTTGCAGATGTTAGAGGAAACATATCAATGCTGTGTTAAAAAAAAAATGTTCCCCAGGATTTCCTTCAAAGCACAATTGATGACATGCCGCGACACTTGCAACGTCTGGTTAACAACGCAGGTACATACAAAGAAACTTCACGTACCACACAAATATTTTCATTAACTTGGGAGCAAAAACCGCCTTAAGTTGTGTAAACATAATCGTCTGTAATTAATTTAAAGCCGTTTAAAATAATCACCTAGCGACTACACGAACAACATAAATATAACCAAGGAAGATAACACGATGACGCTACAAAGTGGGAGCTATTCCTAGCCCTGTGCGTGAGAAATAAAAGCGCCTGTCTAGATGTCTATTTGTACGAATCTCATACGAGCACACAGGGAAAGATGATGCTCCGTGGCAGCCCTAGCCACCTACGGGATGATAAATCACCCGCCAAGCGTCGTTTACATCGACGATAGCATCAATTGGTTCTGAGTCTTTCGAAGGGATTGAGTAATGTGGCCCGCAGCTCAGCATGCATAGTGAAGGTTCATAATTCACTCCATCCCATCGTCCATCACCAAAAAATATAAACAAGACATGGCAGAAACATAGCATATTGAGCCCTAGACAGTTAGAAGGGGACACCTATAGATACGGTGTTTCCATGTTGGTCTTCCTTTTTTGTTCCCATATTGTAGGGCTCAAGACGTTAAATAGGCAGTTCTCCTTCAGGTAGGTTAGTTCATTACTGCAGTCTCGAACAACCTATTCCGCTGAAAAGAAGCCATCCCTTCTTTTTGGCATCGATGTACCTTGCGAAGTTTGCTAAACTGCTTAAATGCATCCACTTTGTTGAAAACAGAAAGAAACGCGAAAGAAAAACAACAACAATAGCGAATATCCTATAATGATAGAGAAACCCTTCTTATGTATCTACATAATCATGTTTTTGGTTAAAGTTATAATATTAAGTTTTTGTTTTTCAAGCAAGAAAAAACAGATTAAGGCAGCATTAGAATGCACTGAAAGCTTTGTTACCTAGAAGTTAGTCAGGCTGGAATATTTCGCAGTGCACAGGAACAATTTAGTGCCTTGCGAAAAGTCTACCTATAGTTCGTTGAATGAGCACTTTATCTCACTTGGGTGACGTCGAAATGCCAGTGCGCGGAACTTGATTACTCATGGCGGTGTTGGCTCGGGTCGCTATGGTTCGAGCCATGCTATGAAAGTAACCGGTACCTAAGTCAGATTGCATGCAGTCTGAGACAGCGAAGTGGGTTTTATTCCAATTTTCAAGATATCGGGGGTCGTAACCCGCTATCTCAGCGTTCGTTTTATTAGAGCCCATAAATTTAAGGGTGTCAACAAACAATGTTGTTAAGTAGTTCTTCCAACAAATTAATTTTTTTTATTCAAATTCCCTTAAGGGCCCTCGTTCGAGGGCATTACAGAAGTGTGTGTGTGTGTGGGGAAGGGGGGGGGGGACTGGTACATGACACGAGAGCAAAAAATAGTAACATCATAAGTGAAAACCTGGTGTGTTGGAAGACAACGCGGTCATCGTCATGGTCAGAAGGTAATGACACAACAACTAGTGTAGGTATACATGCGGAGCACAGTGGCAAGGAGGTGAAACATTACAATACATGGCACAACCAGTAAGCATGAAACAGGTAAGACGCCACAATCGGAATTAACGGAAGTCAGAGCTAAGGTGTTGGGAAAGGCGGTTGGATTTGCCTGGGTTACAGAACGTGTGAGTGCGTGTGTGTGTATGGGGGGGGGGGGGGATGAGGTCGTTCCAGTCTACAATAGTATAGGGGAACAAGGAGGAGTTAAAGTAGGTTCTGCTGTTTGAGATACTGTAAACGTGACTAAGGTGATTTAGCCGCGAAGACGGTTGCCAGGGGGGGGGGGGGGGGGGGGAAGGAGAGAGTCTCGGAGCGCGGGAAGGTAGTGGTAAATCTTGTGAAAGAGGCAAATGCGCACTATCTTGCGTCACGTTTAGTAAAGGAAAGTTCAGTTCGTTCTTGAGGGCAGATACACTTATTTACCAATCATTTTTATTTAAAAAAAAACCTACCAGTGCGATTCTGGCGTGCTTCGAGAGGATTTGATAAGTAAATTTGGCGAGGGTTCCAAATAGCCGCACCATATTCCTGTTTGGATCGAATGTATGTACCATAAGCCGTTTTACGCATAAACGGGAGGCCGATTTTCGGTTTCGTCTTATGTAACCGACGTATCGAGACACCTCAGCGGAGATTAGCTCAATGTGAGCGCTCCAGATGAGATCATTTGTTAGAGCCACACCGAGGTATTCATAGGACAAAGCACTTGGACAAAGTTATTATCTAATTTGTATGAGAACTGATATTCTTGTCGTTTCCGTGAGAGCTGGAATAACTTACATTTTGATTTGTTTAATGTCATTAACCAACTAGTACAGCATACCTCCACCTCTTCCAGGTCATTTTAGCGTTGAAGATGGTCTCGTAAAGAAACTGCTTTACGGTATAACACGCAGTCGTCAGGGAAGAGGCGGACGGAAAAATGTTCGTTGCATTTGTTTTCGTCTTAAAACGCGTTAGTGTGTTTATATCTATGCGTCTTAAGTTAAACTTCATCGGAACTTCATGACGACACCACGGCACGTCTCGTCCAGTCGTGCAATCGATGCTTACCTTCCGTATTCGCAACAAATTTTGCCAAAAAGGAATGTAGAAACAAAAGCAATTGGAAATAACCAAACGGGAATTCATGAGTGCCGCCTATGTTTCGCGTACATACGGTCACAAGCGGGGGCATACTCATTAATTCGTACGCCACTAAGTATTTAAATAAAGGTATGCATCATATTATGTAATCAAACGGAACTAGACATCGAAACATAAAACAGCGTCGGATTATGGCTTTCAAAAAGCTTCCGCAAAAAACACCTGAGGACATTTTTCTCATTTCATTGAAAATAATTTCAATTTAATTATATCTCGAACGCCCAGAAATAGGTCGTCCTGGCTGTAATGATCTTTAGATAAGTAGATCTTGGAGAATTTAATTGCCCTATAGGAGTCTCGACTGTTTTCACTTCTAAAATATTCTCAGAAATGATCGAATACATAAAAAAAAAGTAAAATCATAATTTTACTTTTTGTATTAAGCACCAAAGATGACTTACTGGGGCACACCGCACTCGTCCAGTGCAGTAAACTCTTTCCACTTTAGTAAAACGAAAGACTGGCGGGGAGAGAAGGGAACTCCCCTCTCCCGTCTAGCCTTCCGTGTACTACGAACCACACTGCACCGGTGTGATGCGGGCCCAGGCGAATTGGCCAATAGTTGTACAGTGGCCGGCGATAGGAGCTGGAACGCACAAACGGCTACCAGATAGTGCGCCCGGATTGCAAGGTGTTTTTAACTGATCAATCGAGGTCACGTGGTTAATGGGCGGTGTTGCAATACCAGCCGCTAGAAAGGGTCCAACCCGTTTGTCGTCTGCAGTAGTCTCCGCCTTTCCTCCTCCTTTTTTTCTCGCCACGCAACAATACAACAGGTGCGCAATTCCGGCCGATCTGCTCAGGAGACATCTGCCATTAATATGCATACGCTCTCCGCGGTCTGAGTTGTTCCCTCTCTTAAACATAGGCTTTCTACTGCCAGGCAGAACGCGCCACGCAGTCTATGGGGTGTCCCAAGCTGACCTTCTGCTTTAAAACGAGCCTGAAAAATTGGCTCCTGCACAAAGAAAACTAAACTTTCACCAAATGTGCATTGATCAGGTCAGTTTTACTATGTGAAATTTCAAAACGCTGTTCTTCTTCTGTAAAAAAAGAAAGTGGAGCAAAAAGCTTGCCAAAGTCAAGGTTGGGCGCGTTCGCAGACGACGAGTTAGCGACGTTAGAGACCCTGTACTAAAGAGTTTCCGACTGCTCGGTTCTGGGCTACGTGCTTTGTGGGCCGCATTTGCAATACGAGCTACGAGGAGGTGATTAATGCGTTGGTCTTCTACGAACGTATCCGCCTTACCTTCTGCTTTCCTCCTCGCACGTGAAAACGCAGCACATGCGAACTTGCGACCGATCGCCGCAGGAAGTTTCCTCCATTAAATTGCAAACGCTTTTTATGAAGACTGGGCTCTCTAATCGACGTTGTTTACTTGTGGCGCCATCTCTTGATGGTCGCAGCCTGCAGACGACGCAGTCTGTTGTCTGCTCGCCACGCTTTTAGGCAAACCGTACATTATGCGGCATTGAAATAGCGACAAACTCGATTCTCCCAGTCACTGCACCTCTTGATAAGTAGCGTTGTCGAGAACACTCTAGACAAGAACCCGCGAGATGTCCCGAGCTTAAAGTGGACCGTTCCAAAAGGGTAACGAAAGGTAAAATGAAAACTAAAGCTATTTGCACAGTAGAGATGAACGAGGTTTGCTTCATTTCCCGTCACTATGTGCAGCAGTGGCTATGTAAATTATTCCTAGTTTTTCAGAATGATGCTAATTCATTGCTTACACGAAGACGTTTATTGCTCGTGCATCACATTTGGCCGCCTTTCGCACACAATGCTCTGCTGAAAACCACTGACAGCGTGTTTCAGAGTGAAAATGAAATAAGAGTTAACTGTGATTCGTGACCGACATGTTCGAGAGGCCTACACACTGCACCCAGAGCTCTGACACTTGGACACATACAAGCTACCATAGGGCTTTTTTTTTTGAGCTCCAGACGTCAGTTTGGCAGCCACTTCGAGCTCGAATCAAGAACGCGCTGATGGGTCGACGCACCCGCAATCTGAGCATGGGATTGTAGGATCTACGAAGATCTCCCACACACCGCGGGCAGCCTGGTAATTGCTATAGCGCAAGAACTACACCAAAGATGATCAAAGGTTGGTCTTTATCAAGCTCTAGAGTCTTTAAACACTCGCAACACCTACACAACCAAAAAGAACAACGCCATGATGCCTAGATAGCAACGAAACTTCCGAAACTTCGAAACAACCGAAATTTCGTGAAAAACGTTTCGGAATCTTCCGAAACAGCCCGAAATCGAACCTCCGGAGGTTCGCCGTTTCACTAAACGTGAGTCGTGAGTTGCACAGGCCCCTCCTTTGGTTTGCTTGTTTATAGACCGACGCGCGGGCTTTACGTCAAGGAGCTGCGGTGGCGCTGCGATCGCTTCGGAGCCGGGGGCGCCATGGCATTTCAGCATGCCGCAACGCTGTGTAGCCGTTAATAGCGCCGAAAGGTACATCAAAAGTAGCGGAGTGAGTTTCCACAAGCTTCCGGCGGACTGCGAGGACAACCATTTGTGCGGCAAGCACTTTCTTGAAGGCAAGTGTAGCTTCCATTTCAATCTCCGTCCCGAGGCTTTATAATGTGCAGGGAAACTGTCGTTTGATCGAGACCACCCAGATTCTGTTCCCACGGTGTTCGCGCACAAAGCACCGGCCAACCGCTCGTCGGTGGCTCGCTACGCAGATCTCCTTCCAAGCGGAAGGAGCTCGGCGGCACAACAGGCAAAGTGTTACCGCTTGTCGTGCCTTATGGGAACGAGGGTAAGAAAAATATCATACCTCGACTTGAAGAACGCTGTGTGTATTTAATCAATGAATAAATACACTTTCACAAACCTACAGTCCGCCGATCCCGCCGGCAGCGCGGAATGCGCTGGAAGTAATCATAGGCCTCGAGAGACTTGTACGCCTGCATTGTGTCGGCCGCGAACTGGCTTGGCGAACAAAAACGAAATTAACGACGATGTGAGCCATCGACGTCGGTGGCAGGAACTTCACGTCGGAACTCCAGCAGTTCTTGTTTACGGCGTGCGGATCGTCGAAGGCAACGCCGTCCACGCACAGTTTGTCTCGATACCGCCGCCGTTCAGGCTCGGGTAGCAAGCTCAAATAGTCGGGCATAACATACGAAATACGTTGGAAGGAAATACGATGCACAGATAAAGCTAGAAGCGTCCCTACAACGTCAACAAGGAGCGCACGCCACACAACGCATTGGCGAAAACGCAATGGCGAAAGAACGGAGAGCCTGACCGCTTCTGCCCTCGTAGCTTCTACGCATGCGCGGCCTTCCGGCTGTGTTAGTAAGAGAATCGCGCCGCGTGTCGATCTATACATAACCTAGAAAAATGCAAGTTAGATGATTTTCTAAAAAGATTCCAGTTTCACAATCTTTTATACAGAATTGTTCCTTTTCTTTCCTTAGCCATAGATATCACATCCGTTGAATCGAATTCCACCGTACTAACCTCCTCAACATCAGGAGGCGTTCGTCGGCTACCTTTCATCGTCGCCAAAATTTATTGTCAGAATGTCTTAACCGCGAAAACAAAAAGAGGAGACTTATAGAACTGCTACATGTTTGCGCATTAAAAATGAGCAATTTCTCGGGACTGCCGGAAGCACTCGCACATGAACTGCCTTCAAACGACATACCCCACGATACCGAGATACTTATGAAATGTTGAAATTCGCCCCACGTAGCACATATCCTTCCATTTCATTGAAAAGGGGGACAAGGTCTGCAAAATAAAGCAAATTCAGCAAAATAAGTTCAATTCTACTTCACAAAATGAAACACACAAACACACACACACACACAACGCACGCGCGCGCACACACACACAGAAAGGAACAGACAAACCGAAAAACGCGGATTATCGAAATCCTTTTTTGTGGTGAGACTAAAAAAGTAGCTGGTGGTGAATGTAAATGTTCCCAGAAATATAGAAACAATTGCTTGAAGTGGAGCTCCCTCACTCTACACCATTTGCTTCTTAGAACAATGAAAGAAAAGGTAACAAAGCTAGTAGGAACTTAACTCGAGTATGGTGCGTATTGGGAGCCCCAGAATAGCGCCGGTGGCTCGCTTTCGGCCCCTTCTCTAGGTTGCTCAGGGAAACGTCTGCGTTCACTCCTGTATCGATTCCAGGAAATTTCATCTTGTTGTGTCGCATATTTTATTTCACACCAACGAGCAGGGTTGCCGACAAAGCTGTTTTTAGCTAGCTTCCGCGTTTTGTTCTGGCCATTTTATTGGGTAGGGGAAGGCGGCGTCGAAAAAGCACTGGCGAGCACATTCGTCGCGTGACAGGCCCCACGAGCGGGCACACCTATTGCGTAAAAACGTATTTCTAACCTCGGTATTAATTCAGAATACAATTGGACAAGACGTTTTGGACAGTGTACAAAAGCGAACAACGAGGCAGTAGGTGGCTCCATATAATGACTGCGTAGTCCACACCACTCCAGTTTTTCATCTAGGTACAGAAGACACATACACATAATAAATAAACTAGTGCCTTTACTAAGCTTTGAACGCGCATCGCAAGGGCAGGGAAGTGGTTGAAGCATATTCCGGAGGATTCGCAGAACGTCGACGTTTTATGTAAAAGCTGAGCATCGCACAAATATAATGGGTACCATATTGGTCCCTGTCAAGGGGACCTCTTTAATTACATATACGGTTTAGGACTATGAGACATCTTAATACATTTTTATTACGAACCCTTTTATTAGTCAAAGATAAAGTTTTACATCAAGACGGGATGGGCGTCATGCAAAACCAATATATCGGTCAATTAAAATCGTTAATTGTTTTTTGGAGGGCTTGAAACTGCATTTAACTTCAATGCGCCTGTGCAGTATTTTCAGTTTTTAATAATGCTTACGTTAGATTCACAATCGCTGTGCATGCCACACTAGGAGCTAACTTTTGTTTGCCACCACGCTTGACGCCCTCGGTTTTTCACTACGCTGAAAAGTTACTAACTGGAATCTAATGTGCATTTTTACTAATCAAAACTAAGTACTTCATACCCAAGTTGCTCTGTGCCTGACTAAGTTGGTCTATCGTTAGTGACTAATACGGCACCAATTGGTGTTCTCTGCTATGCGTAGTTTTCACAGGAAAAGTATGGCGCGTGTTCGGGGAAACAATAGGTTCATGTACTGTATAATACAAATCGCTGTCGAATCACAATTTCTTTAATTGCCACTAAAAAGAAACTAAACTTTGTTTACTGTAATTTATGTTGTAAAATTACTAACAACGGAAATGTAGAAAAAAACAATCGTTATCCCTAAGGTGTTAAGCCAAACACTTCCTTTAAAAATATACCATTCAGCCATGATTAAAATGTACTTCGGCTTTAGTAAAGTGGTAGTTTGAGCTATTTGGTATATCACTAAGACTAATTCACCACACAAAACGTCGGAGGAAGAGAAAGGTAGTAGAACGAAAGAACGCCGACTCCCTAATGATTTATTTAGAAAGGGGAGAAAAGGAGGAAAAAGAAGCCACGAAAATAGGACCCCACGTGAAGTGCAGAAAAGATAAAAGGGAAAAAAAAGAACAATAAAGAGAAGAAAATACGTACATACACGATAAAAAAAAGAAGAGAAGAAAATAATAAAAAAAGATTCTAAATTAAAAATTTATTCTAAATTTCAGATTTTAGATTTTAGAAAAAGATTCTAAATAAATCAGTTGGGAGTCAGCGCTCTTTCACTCTACTACTTTTCTCTTCCTCCGACGTTTTGTGCGCTGTTTAATCTTAGTACTTCTGCTTACTAATTAAAAAATTAAAAAAAAAAATGTAGAAGCAAAAAACATGAGACTTTTTTTTTCCTAGTCAATTTTTTAAAGGGTTGAATACATTATAGGAAAGAATGTTATACAACTCGCGGGCGAATTAATTGTTGAGATATATTTGCTACTACTTTACGGCGTTGATTTTGCAAAGTTAGTGCCAAAGGTGGGCTTGAAAGCAGCAAAAAGAAGTGCGCCTATAAGGTGTGTGCACTCGCTAAATAGAGTTTAACCACTCCGCGCAATTCTCAGTAACGAATATTAATAGGCGTATTTTTTTAGCATGATGCGTTGTCTCGTCCCCTGTATTTATGTATAAAACTCTTTCTAAAGTTACATCATTACCAACGCGCTCACCAACAAGTTACAAACATTTAGCCTGACTTTTCTTAACTGACACGAAAAGGATTTGCTATTATCTTCACAGTGCAAGCTACAGCTGAAGAAGGTTGTACAAGAAGTATGCCAGTAACAAATGCTAAATACCCTTACATCAAAGTAGAAGTGATGTTTAGTAGATTTATCGATAATATAAATAAACAATTTTCTAGGTTTGTTAATTCTAATAAGCAGAATATGCTTCGGTACTTGTTAATGGTAAGCTATTTAATTTTGAAAGACTCACATCTTAGAAAATGGCAAGAATTCATATGTAAAGAAATATAATTGATGTAAAAGAAGGACCACATCTTTGCATACGTGACAACCTTTGAGATAATTAGCTTTTTAATGCTAGGCAAATTAAACACTGTTGTAAATGCATATTATTTATACATGTGTTTTGGTAACCAAAATAAACTTTTATAAAACTGGACTCATAAACAAACTGAGAATCGGTAAAACATTTTTTCCCGTGTCAGTGCGAACTAAAATACACGTACGGCAATATGTAAAACGTGCTCATTTCAATAGCGTACATTGTTCATAATGTTCACTGTAATTCTGTATGTAGCTTTAAATCGAATTATTTTCAGTTTAGTGGATTACAGTTTTCAAATGTTTTTTTTTGGTAAACGCGGTAAAAAAAAAACAAGACGAAGCTTTGAATGGTAAAGTGATGTACGTAGCTTCTATTTTGTTCAGCCAAAGAATATTATTCCGAAGATAATATTTACACAAGTTATTCGAGTGGTGTCAAGATATTACTAAGCTCAGAAAGCGTGTCTCTCAATAAATTGCGTTCACGTAGTCAACGAAAAAAAGCGTTATTGCGCGAATAAGAGTCCGTAAAACAGTCGCGAAGGACGGTTGAGATACCAGCTTTATAAGGGAAGCTCTTGTGTGGGACTACGCAGAACGAAATATTTAGTCATAATAAACGAGACGAAGTGATGTCAATAAGATTATGTCGCGTATATAATTATACCTTTTAGTTACTTCAAATAATGTTAACGAGTTGCCGTAGAAAGTGTTCAAAAATGTTCGTGAGCGTTTTCACCAAACACGTTTTGATTTTTTTCTTCTTCGTAGCCCATTCGAATACACGCCGGTTTTTCGTCCCACTTTGTCCTGAAACGTAATAAAAAATAAAGAAAAAACAACAACAAATGAACGTAGGATGGCTGTGTATAACGGCGAATAGACAACAGAGCTAAGAGAGGGTACAGGTTGTAAAAGGAATTAACATTTCCCACTTCGCGACATCCCTTTCGCATACCTTAAAACAGCTAGGGCTCTCTATGCTAATAATGACAAATGATTTCTGTTTTTTCAAACACCGTATTATGGCTTAGAGAAACTAGGGAGTTTTTGTAGACCGCGTTTCCCCCTCCGCTAAGCCCTCCGCAACGAAGAAGCCACTACTGCGCTTGCGCCGCGCCGATGGCCAGGACTGCAGAGTTCCGGGGAGCTTAGCGGGTTGCGCAGAGCGTTGCGGGACGGTCAAAACCATGTACAAAAACTCCCTGTTGACGCACAAGCTTAGAACGTTCTCAATTCATGCTTTTAGCCCTTCTCTCCCGGTATGCAGTTTTAAGCAGTCCTATTTCTCGCGTTGTGGGTATCGGTGCAGGGCGTCTGGAATGAAAATGAGACACTACAGTGGAGCACAGCTCAAGAAACGTCAGGCGTGACGAGTGCCGAGCACCCTATCATCCCTCCGCAATCAGCGAGGTTGCGATATTAGAGAGTTTTTGTAGATCGTTCCAATGGCAGCCATAACGATACGGATACTAAGCCTCCGCCTTCGCGCATGCATCGTATCGTTATCGGGGGTATCGTAGGTATCGGAACGATTTATTTAAACTCTCTACCAGCCGATGAGAACGCCGAAGGACGAATCCCGAAAGGAAGATCCGCAGACATGATAAGCACCGTCCTTCGTTTGCGCCGAAACATTGATGGAGAGGAGGAGGCGCGGGGATGTCGGAAGGCCGAGCTCTGGTTGGAATGGGGTGGACTTAAAGCTATACTCCGTTCACCCATAAAAGGGTACCGACAAGTCAAAATCATATATATTTTTTTCATTATACTAAACGATTGAAAACGATGCCGGGGCATTACCCTTAAAATTTGAAACTTGGAAATTCAATATTTGCATCGTAAAATTTTTTTTCTTTCCAAAAGCCGAATTTGAAGTTTCCGCGCGATCCGCGCAGTGCAGTGACGTCAAAGATTGAGTCGTCCTGCAACTCCAGTTTCTCTCACACCTCCATGTCGTGTTCGCCCGCGTCCCGCGATCAACTGCTCCGTGCGTGCCGCCAATCGCTTTGAGCAGACGACGCTTCGCTTTCGAGTTCTTTTAGGGCCCTTTCAGCGACCTCCAAAGTCTTTGAAACGGTGTGAGGTCGAAGAGAACGCGCAGTGGACTCTTGTGAGTGACGTGAGGGGCCATGTCGCAGCCGGTTCTGCGTGAAAGGCTGCCCCCGCGGATTCAGATACGAAACTACGGTACACAGACACCAAACTTAGTTGTTTTGACCGTTTGGCAATTTCCTTTTCGAAGTCTGAGATGTCGTCGGGCACCTAAAAAAGAGAACTTCGTCCGATTCCTCCACTCACCATTCATCCTCAGTGCTATATTCGAGCTCGGAGTTTTGCGCTAGCAGATGAATTCTCCAGAACGCATTGGTTTTCCCTATCTCCGTGCAAAGTGACCACTGAAAAAAAAAAACAAAAAACAATTGCCATGGGTATTCTCTGTTTTGAATGTTAAAAAATATGCGCCACCTCATGAGTGAAGGACATTTCAATTTTAATCGCGTGGGAAACATTTTATAGCTTTCAGGGTGCAATTTTAAAACCCTCCTGAAAAAGAAACAAGAAAAAAAAACCAAAAAAAAACACCGTCAGAATTTATGTAAGCCAGGCAAAACGCGAATGTACCTTCGCGCTGTTTTTTGAAAAAGGGGTATATACAAATATTTCAAACCACAGCTATGTTTCAACTTTACTGTTCATATTATTTTCGTCACTATTTCTCATGAATGTCTTGCATATAACCGTTTTGTGGAATAGGCAAGCTGGCTAATCCTGTTAAGATCGTCCCGGGATGAAGAAGGCAAAAGGCAATTAAACAAGGTACGTTACTGCGATGTCAGTATGCTCTGGAAGAAGTCGATTGTGCACATGCAAATCTGACGTCATTACTAAAATTAAAATAAGCGGAAGTACAAAAACAAAACACAAAAAACATACTTCTCGAGCGTACAAAAGGAAAAAAGAGGAGAGCATCGTAGCGCAAATAAAGGTGATTTCGGTCACGTTATATACGGTGCACAAATTCCGATTGTGAGCGCCGGTAACGACTAACGTCTTCTGCGTCTTCTGCGATAAAGGCCAGCACCCGCTGTACCGTCTTGCAACTACCATTTTTCAAAGTCTACTTTCTTTTTTGTGTTTGAGGCGACACTACGCCCGCCGTGTTCTTTCTTCCTCTGCTTTTATGGGTTTTTTTTTCTCTCTTGTTTACTTGACGTTAGAACCATTGCGTATTTTGCTTTGCTTTGTTTGGCTTAGTTTTTACTCTATTTCCGTCGCTTCAGCGCTTACTATCGCCGGCTCGTCTGCTACGCTATGCCCGGACATTTTGAGGGTCGTCTGTAACTTTGTTGTTGTTGTTTTCTTCCACTGTCGTCTGCGACAACCTCCTATTTTCGCCTTCGATTGAGTTTCTAATCCGAAATCTTCATATGTGCTTTTTGATATTTATTAAATATATTAAAAAGTGCAAACTCGTTATACACCACCGCATACCTGGAGATGGCAGGCATGACATGTGCTGCTATACCACTGAAAAAACAAGTTTTGGGGATGTTCTTGAGAATCTTTCTTCCGCTCCCCAAAAACCGAACCAACGTGAGTACTTAAGTTACTGCAGCATTCAAATTAAACCGGAAGAGCTATCCAAGTCTCGCTTCAAAATCGTCACCGACGCCTCAACAGGCGATTATGACAATTCCACAGAGGTCACGGAGAACTTCACGAACGACAGACCAGATGCATACTGAACACCTAGTCCTATGTAACCGCGTAGGCAGCCAGTCAGATCTGTCATCATGCTTGCCAAATCTAACTGCAATCATTAACATGGAACACCTCCAAAGACATTCTGTTGAAGAGCAAGAAATATTCGCATGCGCAAATGACTCCTCCTACCGACTTAGCTTGTCACCTAGCGGGTAACATCACACCAGACCATAGCCTCCTATATAGTGCCAAAACATTTCAGAAAGAAGGGAAGGGCTGCCTCCCTTCTTTACTACCACCACAACCCCCTTTCTCTCTCACACACACACCCTCTAACATTTTCTAAGGCATTTTCTAACCTCTCTCTTTGTGCGTGTTGGTCGCATGTTTTTTCTAATTTCCCTTCCCTCGGTTTTTTTCTCGCCGCCCCCCCCATCCCCCCCCCCCCCCCCCCTCATCTCTCTAAACACTACCGACGTCACTACACACACCGCCTCTGGGTGACACGGATAGCGTTGTTGACAGTGGCGGAAGATGAGCTCCAAAGCCGCGTACACCGCGCACGGCACCACAACATCTCAAAGTTCAATTTTCGCCTCGATTCCGAAGGGACGATTTTGGCTCCAAATAACTCCTTCTCAAAGTTGTGAAACGACACTTTGTCGTCACCAATCACTTCCAAAAGCGACGATCTTGCGACGAGAAAGTTTAGAGTATCCACAGCCCACCTAAGGACAATCTAGACCAGGGGCGCAGAACATGCGGCCCGCGGACATGACACTGCGAAATGATGTGCTCAAGACGGCAAACCAGTGCAATGATGCCAGATATTGAAAACCCGCGCAGTTCCAAAAAAAAAAAAAAAAACACATTTTTTTTTTAGTCCGCGTCATTTTTTGAGTTGTGCATCCCTGAATTCTAGACAGCATTGACTCTAAAAGCGGCGTACGGATAAAGGGACACGCGAGCGCGACGTCATCAGTGCGGCCGCTCAATCGACTGGCCCCAGGGTGTTGCTCACGCGCGCTCCGATAAAACTCGCTAGGACTTTGTATTTCACAATCTCGCTGGAATTCGCTGGAATCTGAGCACCGAGAGAGTTTGGATGATTGATATCCCGTCCCGCGTGACGCCAACGTCGCGAGAACTTCGGCCCCAATTTTTGTGTTTGACGAGTTTAGCGGCACAGAGCTATAGGCATCCTCACTTTCTTCTTTATTCTTTATTCAGAGAACTCCTGCAGCGCCTAGAAGGCATTATTGCAGGGGCGAATAATAACGAAAAGAACATTTCAGCATTTGCAGCACAAACTATACATTCCTGTAAAGCGTTCCAGTCCTTGACCGTCCTCACAAAAAACGAATTTTTGCAGAGCTCCGTCCTAGTGCAGTATTCGCGTATCTTGTGCACATGATCATTACGTTTGGAAAAATAATTTGGTTTTAAGAGGTATGATGCGCTATTAATACCAGTAGCTTTATGATAAATGTTGTATAAAAATTTCAACCGTAAATGTTTTCGCCGAAGGTCCAATGACGCCATCCTAGTGATTGTTTCATGTTAGTTACACTAGAAAACCGGTCCTACTGGCCCAGGGCGAAGCGTGCGGCACGATTTTGTATTTTTTCCAAGCCATCAATGCGATTTTTTTTTGGAAGGGTCCCACACAGTGCATGCGTAATCTAGAAGTGGCCTTAGTTAGGCAAGGTATGCTAGTTCTTTTATTTTTTGTGTAGCGTTTTTTAGATTTCTTTGGACAAAGCCCAGTGCGCGACCCGCCCTCATAATGACATCATCAATCTGCGAATCCCACGAGCAGTCGGATGACAAAATGACTCCGAGGTATTTTTTATTCTCATTCGTTACTAGCTCATTGCTTAAATATTACTGTGTATCAAATTTATTTTTTTTACGTGTGAAGCTAACATCAACACATTTCTTTACGTTAAGTTGCATCCCCCATTCACCGCACCAATGTTCAATTCGATCTAGGTCAGCCGGCAGTTGTCCGGAACCCTCCCCGTTCTTTATACGCGTATACACAGCGCAATCATCTGCAAACAATCTCAGCTGGGAAGTTACATTGACATGAATATCGTTGATAAATATTAAGAATAACGATGGCCCCAGAACCGACCCTTGTGGTACACCAGAAGTAACTTCAACAAAATGAGACGCCTCGCCGTTTAAAATTACACACTCCTGACGCGAACACAAGTATGACTGAATTCATTTTAGTGTGGTAATATCTATGCCCAAACAATTCAATTTTTGAAGTAAGAACGAGTGCGACACTGTGTCAAACGCTTTCCTATAATCAAGAAAAACACAATCAATCTGTTCACCTTTATCTACGGACATGACAAGATCATGATAGAGCTCGGTTAGTTGCGTGACACAATAATAACCTCTCCGAAATCCATGTTGTGAATCCATGAAAAAATTATGGTAACTAAGATGCTGCATTATCTGGCTATACAAAATGTGCTCAAGTAGTTCGCAACAAATTGATGTTAAAGAAATTGGCCTGTAATTGGTAAATTCTTTTTTGGGTCCCTTCTTGTGTATTGGTATTACATGAGCTACTTTCCAATCATTCGGCAATGACCCCTCAAGCAAAGACTGGTTGAAGATTATAAAAAGATATGGGGCAATGGCGTGAGCACAGCGCTTCAGAACCCTAGGCGAAATTTGATCAGGGCCAATCGCTTTAGTTTCGTCTAAATGTTTTAGTAACTTTAAGACTCCCTCGACACCAACCTCAACTGGAGGCATATCATCGTATCTGTTTGTAAGCGTTACTGGCGTTATATTGTTCGCAGGCACAAATACCGATTGAAAATATTCATTAAAGATGCAAGCTTTTTGACGGGCATCTGTAATTAGTTCGTTATTTACTAATAGGTCAGGTATTCCCATCTGGTCATTTCCGCAACGTTTCATGAACTTCCAGAACTGTTTATTGTTATTTTTTCATTCCGTCTTCGAGCTGCTGTAGGTAATCACCTTTTGCTTTCCTCACGGTGACTTTGTACTTCGTCGTCAGTTCTTTCAGTTTTCATGGTTTACTGCTGACTTTTTCTTTTTGTACCGTGCGTAAGCACGCTTTCGTTTTTTTGTTAATCGTAGAACACTTCCGTTGATCCATGGTTTTGCTCTATCTTTTAATTTGGATGCATCAATACATGGTATGTATTTCTCTGTTAGCTTTATCACTCTCTGCCTAAACAGTAACCACGTGTTGTGCACATCTGTTTCTTCAGCAACGCATTCAAACGAATTCAAACTTCCCCGCGCTCACTCGCGTCCTCCTCTCTCTCTCTCTCTCGTTTTCTCGGCGCATAGCGCTCTAAATTTGGTAAAATGGATTATGACAATTGTGCTTAGAACTCAAGTAAAATAATTTTCGCGAAACCTAAAAAAAAAAAAAAAAAAAAAAAATACCACAAATAAAGTGCGTGTGTATTTTCCTAAAATTTTCTTAAAGTAATACACGAGGTATTTAAATAAACTAGAGGTAGTGCTTCAGATATGAATCACTTCAATTACTTCTCAATACTGAGCTTATAATACTTGGAGCTTATAACAGCTATCGCTTTAAAAAAGTAAACACCACCATTTTTGTTTAGAAAACAGCTTCAGCACTATAAGAGAGTAGACAATAACACGTTGGCTAGAAGATAGCGTTAGCCATGTGATGTATATTTGTTATATTTCACGGAAGGACGGTACCACCACAAACAAAAGGCAAGCTTGTGTTGTGAGTAAAAGGTTTCGATTGCGGTGTATATATCAACAAATTCTATTGTGAACGACTGAGATTTAGATCTGTAAATTTGTTTTCGTGTGTGTGTGTGTGTGTGTGTGTGTGTGTGTGTGCATTTGTAGTGGATAGTTCTTCTGAAAGGTTGCAGCTAGCGATCTCACAAAGGTATCCTTAAGAAAAGATCGAAAAAAGCAAGTAAACCGTTTCACCTAGACCCAAGCCCGACTTTCCATTTGGACGGATCTTGGACGCGGTAGCTGAAATAGAGACAAACTCCGATGTGGGCGTCATAAATATCGCGAGAGGGGCTCGCCAGGAAATGCCGTCTTCTCGGCTACGATGACTCCTCGCCGGTTTTGAGGCGCGTCAGCCAACCTTCCGAAGCCAAAAGATAAATAGCGGTACAAAACAATATATATATATATATATATATATATATATATATATATATATATATATATATATATATATATATATATAATATATATATATATATATATATATATATATATATATATATATATATATATATATATATATATATATATATATATATATATATATATATATATATATATGTAGCGCGATCGTAGCACACGACGTGTTCCCCGTCCTGTGACTAGGGGGGAGCTCCTGTGGCCGTCAAAAGACCCAACATATGCCAGTAAAGAAGAACCATCGTAGACAAGTTTCAGTGCGCCTTTTGCACGTGCGAAAGACCACTGGGGCTTGAGCACGCGCGTCCCGAGGCTGCCGCTCTGACCAACCGCCATTCTCATTCCAACTGATCCCGGCGCTGGGTCAGTTAGCTATACTTCGTTTCAGCTTCGGTCCGAGCGCGGCCGATATTATGAGCCAAAGGGCCAATCAGAGAGCGCAAAAACCGCAGCGTCATGGCGTGCTCCGACGGAGGAGCGCGCAGAGAGAGACGGCGAATACCGGCTGGTCCTATCAACTGAACAGAGCACGCCATGACGTTGTGCCTCTTTCGCTGTTTCATTGGCCCTTCTGCTCAAAACATCGGCCACGCTCGGACCGAAGCTGAAACGAAGTATAGCTCCGAATTTACAATGATAATTAAATAGTTTCTATTTTAAGTAGCATGGAAGTCCACGTGTTTTCAGCGCTACATATATATATACAGGGTGTTTTTTTTTTTAAGCTTAACAGATTTGTTTTAAAAAAAGCCGTGAAAGTTACACTTATGCCGCTTGTAGAGTTGAGTTATACGGCCAGGGGGACACATTATAGGGGGCTAATCATAATGATCAGGTGGCTAATTAATTAAAATTTGTTAATTAACGTTTTAATTAATGAAAATAGACATAGGGTTCCAATTAGAAACTTGCTCAGCGTCATCGAAAACCCCTAAATCAGTCATTTTCAGAAAGACTTTGAGCGCATGAGAAGCGTAGTAGTGAACTGAAGTTACCGCCCGTGGAGCAGGTACAAGGCTGGGGCTAGATAAGAGACGGAAAAATCGCGCGGGCGCCTTATCGCAACCTCTAGCTTTGTACCTGCTCCACGGGCGGTAACTTCAGTTCACTACTACGCTTCTCATGCGCTCAAAGTCTTTCTGAAAATGACTGATTTAGGGGTTTTCGATAACGCTGAGCAAATTTCTAATTGGAACCATATGTCTATTTTCATTAATTAAAAAGTTAATTAACGAATTTTAAGTAATTATCCAACTGATCGTTACGATTATTCCCCTATAATGTGTCCCCCTGAACGTATAACTCACCTCCACATTCCGCATAAGTAACTTTCACGGCTTTTTTTAAACAAATCTGTTAAGCTTAACAAAAAAAAAACACCCTGTATATGTATATATATCTATATATCGACCAACCCATTGTTTACAAACAAGCCCGCGTTTGCCCACCAGGCGAGGGCACTGCGCGCGCGCAGAAACCAAATTCGGCCTAGGCGAATCACCTGCGCATGCCCAGTGCCGACAGCAGCGCCACCGCAGCGGCGTGACGTCAGAGAGTTGAGTTGGTCTATAGATATATAGATAGCGCAATTTCTAGTTGGAGCTATGTATACTGTATTTAGCTTACACCATTTCCTGGTGGTAAAAGTCCTTTGTGTGGATTTATTTAGTAGATATTGTTCACGTCGTAAATATGTTGTTTTTTTTTCAGAGAATTCTCTCTTTTCTCGCGTGACGATTTCAAACCAAGGAAAGAAAACAAAGTTAATTGAGATTTTCAACGGACGGAAGGGGACCTTTCACGTCTCGAAACATTTTCGGCTTTTCCCAAGATCGCCACACACGATATTCACCACCAAGTGCATTTTCTGGTTTCAGCTTTATTTATTTATTTATTTTACGTGCCCAAAAACAACCATGCAGGTTTCCTCTTTGGTGCACAAATATAGAAATATGAACAGAAAAAAAGAAGAAAAACACAGTTGCAGGTGTCAAACACAAAGTAAGAAAGACACAATATTTAAAGTTCGGCTACAAGCACTCTCACTTGGTTCCTGGACACCTTAATGTCACTGTATATATCAAGTTCGGCATTTTCAATATTGATAAACAGAGATGGTATCCGTGACAGAGGAGATGGTTTACAGACGGTGTGAATGCTGAAAGTACTCCGGGTCCTAGTGGAACGAGGAGGGACATCAAAGTTTACATTGCGTAAAAGCGAAACACTGTCAAATACGCTATTTACAATTTTGTACAGAGAAACTAAGTCGCGCTCTGCTCTTCTCTTTGTTAAATGTATCAACGAAATCACATTAAGCAGAAAAGTGTAGTCAAAATAGAAACAAGGTTTGAAGTAGCGATCATAAACAATACGTATTAGCTTGTGTTGCACATTTTCGATGGTCATCTCTCCTGTTCTTGATAACGAATTCCAGGCCACAGAATCGAACTCAAGCCTAGACCTAACTAGGACAAAAAATAAACAAATAATGGAGACCGGGTTCTTGAAGTGCTGAGTAATTCGGTATATAATACCCAACATTCTCGTCGCCCTACCAACAAGGAAGGGCAGGTGTGCAGTAAACTTGAATGCATTCTCGAGATACACGCCAAGGTATTTTACAACAGATGCACGCTTGATCGTCGCTGCGTCTATAATGTAATCGTAGTGGACTATACATATAATACTTTATTACTGACAAGTGCTTGAGTTCACCCAGGTCAGTTGCTCTCTCTCACAAATATATATATATATATATATATATATATATATATATATATATATTAAAAACGTAACAATATATATATATATTTCAAGCAACACTTCATCTCGAAAGACTAAGGCTTTGTGCAAAAGGTGGACTTTGTGCAAGGATTTTGTTTACACATATGTACACTGCGCGACACTGTCAGCGCGATCAAGCCATAGTCGGGTTTTGTTTTATTTTTCTAGGATAAAAAAGAAGAAAAAATGAAAGCCGTTTACAACTCCCTGTAAAGCGCCGTTCACACTCTTGCGACCGAGTTCGACCGAGAGAGACCAGACCGGTTTTTAAGCCTCTTGCGATCTCTTAGGACCAGCTCCGCTGCAGCGGAGCTCGTCCTAAGAAGTCGTAAGAGGCTTAAAAACCGGTCTGGTCTCTCCCGGTCGAACTCGGTCGCAAGAGTGTGAACGGGCCTTAACGCCGAATTAGAGCGCAGCTCTTGAGGAGGAGGGGAAGGCACGGGGGGGGGGGGGGTGTCACGTGGCCTGGGGGTCACGTGACCTCGACCTTTAGGGGGGAAATTTTCCGCCAGATTTAGCGGGAAAATTTTTCCGCTAAATTTAGCGGAGAAAAGTTTCCGCTAAATCTAGCGGGGAAAAATTTCCGCTAAATTTAGCGGGGAAAATTTTCTGCTAAATCTAGCGGGAAAATTTTTCCGCTAAATTTAGCGGGGAAAATTTTCCGCTAGATTTAGCGGGGAAAATTTTCCGCTAGATTTAGCGGGAAAAATTTTCCGCTAGATTTAGCGGGAAAAATTTTCCGCTAGATTTAGCGGGGAAAATTTTCCGCTAGATTTAGCGGGGAACATTTTCCGCTAGATTTAGCGGGGAAAATTTTCCGCTAGATTTAGCGGGGAAAATTTCCCGCTAGATTTAGCGGGAAAACATTTTCGCTAGATTTAGCGGGAAAATTTTTCCGCTAAATTTAGCGGGGAAATTTACCCATCATGCACCGCGCGGTTACGCCGACGGCGACGGCGACGCCGACGCCGCTCAAGCCGGAAACGGGCGCCTAAGAGCTGCGCTCTAAAAAGAAAAATACTCCAGTCGAAACTATTGGCCTGGTAGAAAAGGCTGATTTGAAGAACTAAACTTTGCGGTAAAACGTGGTACCCCTCACTGAAATGTCTGAGTAAAATGCGAAAAAGCACGGATGTTGGATCTCGCGCCAAGAGTGTCGGGCAGTGCACACTCGCACAAAGAAGGCACTTCTAAAAGCCACGCACCCGTGCCTGTGCTTTTGCCAGTGGTGCATGCGACTTTTTACATGATGTATAATGACAGCTGATACGAGAAATTTGCCATTAGTCCTTTGCCACTACTCTTGAATTCCTATTCCGTTAAAAGATTTAAAAATCCAACTTTTCTACCGCCGGCGGGAGAGCGTTGTTTTGCTCCACAATCTGATCTTCCGGCGTGCATGGCTGGCTATCTCACGGACAGTACCGAACGATTACAGAAAGTTCAAATGAGTTTATATTAGATTGCGCTGCTTTAATTTGGAAGCAGACGATCGGTTGACGCTAGAATATTTACTGTTCTTAAGGCACGAAATTTTGCCATAGACAGAAAGCACGTTCCAACATGCAGAACGTGCTCGTACTGTGTATTCCTTCCGCTTTTTTTCGTGTTTTTGTGCACTGTTTCGTTAGTGGTAGTCATGATTACGGACCAATAGCCCACATTTTCAACTCAATGATACCTTGAAGTTTTGGGGGTTTCAGCCCTTCTCTACGTCTGGCCTGGCTTCGGTCAGCCTGTATTGTATATAAATAGTACACACCTCAAGTGGGGGCTTCGCCTGGTTGTGGGCCTATTGACGGACGTGTTGGTGGAATAAAAGTTTAGTTGCGCTTGGAGTTTTATGTTTGTCTGTCCTTCTTCTCCTTCGTGCCAGAGTTTACAATGTATCTGTACGTCTTGGTGCTCGCACACCCTCACCAAAGCATAAACAAACTTCGAACTATATTACGAAAATCTATAAAGGCGAGAAACAACTGCCTATAATTAAAACAACAATAGCTGTGCGACTCTTCTAAGAAAGGGTAACGACCGAGGCATGTGCAAACTGTAACAAAAAAAAAGGAAAGAAAAAGGGGGTACGTTAGGTTCACCAAGTTAAACTAGGCATGAATAAGAAAACAATTTAGACTAGCGATGCAAATCGTTAATCAGAGCTTATTAAGGCGAAAGCCTTACTTGTCCTAATACGCCAAAAAGCGACAGCGTTGAGCCCAAAAGGTGGTCACACCAATACGTCATCAAGCACGCGCCTCAGAAATAAAACACAAAGAAAAGCACAGCGACGCAGATGCTTCGTCACGGAAGCCGCCGTGAAGCCGGCGAGGTTCGCTGCGCTTGCGCAGTGGAGAAACGTGATGTCACCGACGGAGCACCGTGGAAAAAAGGAAGACCTGGCGTGCTACTTGTAGGAATGCGTTGCGTGTAAAAATGCGTTCGCATTCCTACACGTACGAGGTCTTCAGTGTCTGTGCCGTATTTTTACTTCAGGGATATATACACAAAGTCCCCTCCCGGCGTCCACATTTACTCATAACAAATGTCATAGCCTTAAACTATGAAACACCCATTCGTACTAAACCAGCGGAAAAGGTGCGACAGGCCAACAAAAAATGTCGCAGAGTGTGCTGGAAAGAACAAACAAAACTACTATATAGGAAGATAGTTTTCTATGAAAGGGCGTTAAACAGCAATTGAAGCGGCAGAGGGACGTCTAGAGCATTTTTCATTGATTGCATTGCCTTGGGTTGTCTCTTGGCATTGGGTGGCTTTTCGGTTGTCTTTTGGCCCTTTGGCAAAGAGTAACATTTCTAGTGTTCCGAGGTGTGGGTAATGACGCCGACAAGTGCTAGTACTTGTTGCTTCAGATTCCGCTGCAAATGCATTAGGCCGAATGCCTGCTGTGCCTCGATCGATCAGTCGACTCAGCGGGTCTGCACGATAAAGAGCCTGGACGAAGGCGGCTAACGACCTAGAGAACGACCGCGGAGATTGCCAACCCGATGGCGGCTCGCCTCGTGTCGACTGCACATAATGGCGCCGCAGTGCGCTGCAGTCTATTCAACAATATAGCGTCACCGGGGCTAATGGCGACGTAAGGTGGGCATGACCCACACCTTGTTTTCGCGAATGACGGCCAGTGCTGTGGTCGCTGCAAGATATTTTACGCTGCATGGGGTGGCTCTGGCTCTCTAAAGGGTCCCTCGTGTCTAGTTCCTACCAGAAAAAGCTGACGGTTTCGGATAGCGCATAGCGAGATACAAGAAACCACCATGAAATTTCTATAAGAAAGAATGAAAAAAAGTAATCTGCGTAAATATATATATACAGGTTTTTTTTAACCTTTCAGATTTCTTTTAAAAAAGTTATGAAAGCTACACTAATGCGGTTTGTGCAGATGAGTTATACGGCCAAGAGGACGTAGTGTAGGAAGATAGTCGCAAGTATTAGTCGGTTAAATAAGTAAGGAGAGCAGGACCGCGGGCTCGTAGATGCACTCCGATAAGAAACTGAAATCTAGAAATGCGTCCAAATGGAGCGTTTTTACAGAACGCCGTAAAATGCTGCCCCGGCAATATATCCTTCCAAAAAGTGTTGATTCAGTTGCTTTCGATGATGCTCAGCAAGTTTCTAATTGGAAATTTATGTCTATTTAAAATAATTAAAAAGTTAATTAACAAAGTTTAGTTAATTAGCCGACTGATAGTTGCGACTATGTCCGTATACTATGCCACCCTGGCCGTATAACTCACCTGCATTAATACCATAAGTGTAGCTTTCATGCCCTTTTTTAAACAAATCTGAAAGGAAAAAAAATACCCTATATAGAGATTAGACGTTTATGCAGCGTATCTGTACATATTGACATGTTTGAATTCGTGCATCATTTTAAGCTTCTCATTTTCCAGCTCAGTAAATTCATTTTGTTTATATAATTTGTGAACGTTTGCGGGATTTCACTGCGGTTATTTATTCGCGAGTGCTTATTTTGTACAAGGTAAAAATAAATTAGCAAAGAAATGAATAAAAGAAGGAATTAATGAATCAATGAAATAATGAGTCAACCCATCACTCAATCAAGAAATCGAGAATTCTTTCAGTTTGAGTTCACAAACAGAGGCTGGCGAGCCTCAAAACCCCTACAGGTCACCTGTAAAACGAGGAACAGAATGAAAGAAAGGAAAAAGCGAAAAGTGTAGTGTATTTCTATGCACAGTTTTGAATGAACGAAGCAGCCTACACACAGCTGCAACATAGGCTGACATAGACTATTTCACAAAAGTCTTTCGGCAGGTAGAATAATTTATAGCAATAAGATTATCGGATGAATAAAAAATAAAGTACACTTTGAATAAATATTTAAATTCACAGTTAATTCCAAATACTTATTGAGAATATATTTCAACATAGTCACGCCGCTGTTTGTTCTGCATTTGAGTACTACAAAATTGTAATATTTTTTTCTCCAATTATACGGGGTGTGTGACGGTTCAAATGATACAATGGCTTAAAAATAGGTAATTGTTGGCTGTTATTTTTTATGCAAGCATAAAAATCCATTATAAAAGTGTGCGCACCACAATTATAAATTGCAGGTACACTCTCAAGAAAAAAAAAGAAGGGTATATTCAACACCCCTTCTTTTTTTTCTTCATTATATATTCAATATATTATATTCAACACCCCTTCTTTATTCAACTTCAGTTCGACGTACAGCACGCTGACGTCGAACCGACGGTACCAACTTTCACGAGGGGCTTGATAGCCGAGTGGTACAACTTGTTAAAATAGCTAATGTACCTGTTACTGACTACAAAAAAGTAATCGGTGTTGTCTTGCTCCTACTGCAAAATCTCACTGTTTTTTTTGTTGTAGTCTTTGATACGTACTCTAGCTGTTTAATGAGGTCAAGCCCCTCATTAAAGTTGGGGCCGTCTCTTCGACGTCAGTGCGTTGTACGTCGAACTGAAGTTTCGTGGTGTCGTATATAGCGCAAGTGGTTTAAGAATATACCCTTTTGTCTGAGGTACAATATAGTCTCGCCGCGGAGTTATATAATGAATGATTAATTGCACTGTTAGATTTTTGCAACGTTAAACGTTTTTGAATATTACTATACCTCAAACGAGAAAGTGGTTTTAAATATGTATAGCAATAGTCATAAAACAAAACGTGCTTTGGTTTCACGGCCAGAACATGCTTACTACGTAAAATCATTTCAACAGTCTCATGGTGAATTCCACTCGTAGATCCGGAGCGCTTTCCAAAATCCGCGAGGGAGGCAAAATTTCGCTCCGTGGGACCCGCTCCGAATCGACGAGGGGAAGATAAACTCGCCTTTGTGGAGCGACCTCCCCCACACCCCTCCCCATCGCTTTCCCCTCCACCGTTCAAAATGGCCGCTGCTCGAACTTGACCAGGCGCTGACTTGACAAGCCCCACCAACGCTTGAGCCGACTGATCTTTCCAACGCAGAAATAACACGCGCGCGACACAGGCCGGGCGAAATTATACGTACCACGGCGCTCATGTCGCAAATAACGAAGACGTCCGCGTTCGGCACCGTCACATACCTTTCGGCCGCGTCGAAGCGGCGGGGCACGGACAGCGATTGCCAGCGGTGGAGTTCAGATTTCTGGTACGACTTTAATAAACACAGAGGTAACAAACCATCACTTGCACGGTCGTTGCCTAATCTCTTCTTGCTTTATTGCACGGGAAAACGCCGGCGGAGTGCCGTGTAAAAAGGTCAACAATCATTGGCTGCGGAATGAACAGGCCTAACCTTGCGTCTGCCTCCGGCTTTCCTGTCGTTCTTCCTCTCACGATCACAGATGTCAGCACTTACGATTTACCACGCTCCACAGTCCCGGCTTTGTATCCCTGATCTACGCGAGGTAGAAGCGTTCGAGCCGTCACAATCCCACGTAAACAACCGATGCACCCGAACAGATCCAACTCGACGACCCGTCCGGCCCGCCGACCTCGCCAACCTCGCCGCGCATGCGCAGAGGAAATCACGTGGGCCGCTCTGTCAATTTCCGGAGAGATCTGTGAAATCCCGCAGAGCAAGTTCGGCGGAGTTTGAGGCGCTCCGTGGAGCGGGCGTTGTCAGAGATCTACGAGGGGAAGATAACCAGCTCGAGCCAGATCTGCGAGCGGAATATGCGCGCTCCAAATGGAGCGCTTTTGGAGCGCTCGAGATCTGCGAGCGGAATTCACCATTAGAAAGTACGAGGAAAATTGAAATGATATCAGCGTCCTATGTTATTGTAGTTGTAAAAAACAACTCCACGGTATCTACAAGCTTCTTCATACCTTTTTACATACTCGATGACGTTGCCACCCAAAAATATAGAAAGTAAATTCAGTTAAGGTATTCATTTCGCAAGAAAAAGTATGGCTTTAGGTTTTCCCTACATATTTTAGTCAATTAAATGATGACAATTGTGCTAGCTTTAGCACTTTAGAAAAGTATGTTAATCGATAGTGTTATAAACACATTTTTTTCTCGAGGTCTTCGCAATCAAATAACAGGCTTTCTTTCTATTTCGTTCTACGTTAATAATCCGCATGAAGTTGCACTCCCGAGCTCATTATTCGTAAAATATAACTCATGTTTTATTCTCGCACAGCCAAACAACGCAAACACCTCCCCGGTTTAATTGCGATTACTGCTAACCCTCATCAGCAGAAAAACGTCCCATTAATTATATTGCAGTATAATAAAGGACTGTTTGCTTCTTAAAATTTAATGGTTGTGATTTATTACAAATTTGTTTACTATATTTTTAATGCGTTCGGTCTTTCCTTGCTCTATCTAGTTCAGGCTATGATGATGCCTTCGACAAATAAATAGGCGAATAAACCTACGCCGACGACGAAAGAACAAAATCTGTAGAAAACACTTGCTTTGCTAAAGACGCCGTCATGAATGGCTTGCGCGCTGTCATCAGATGCCCGTAACTGCCTGCTTCATGCTCCCTTTGGCCGAATGGCCACGCCACGCCAACCATTTTTTTTTCGGTAACGTTGCTTTTTTCGCACGTAATGTGGACTCGGTATTTTTCTTATTTGGGGAGGGAGCTTAGTTTACCGCTTTTTGTTTGCTCTTCGTACGTTTCGATGTTTGCTCCGACTGGAAAGAAGAGAGTTGACACGCCAGGTTCCCCGCTGACACACACTCATTGCATCGCATAATCGGGATGCCGGCGCTTGTGGGTGCCAAACGGCACTTCCCGGGCCGTTATCGTAAATCTGGGAGGGAATTCCCCTATCCTCCGTATCACCCTGCGTCCGAACGCAGCGGACGCTACGAGCTATCATGGCCAATCCCGCTCCATGGACGCAGCCCGTGATATGGTTTCCGCGCGTCGCTGTGCTCCCTCTTCAAGATCACGTGACACTCACACGGCCTTGGATTGGCTCCGAAGGCTCGTAACATCCGCTGCGCTCGGACGTAAGGTGAAATGGAGTATAATAGGGGATGCGCGAGACACTGAGCGTGCGCCGGACTGTGCCTCGCACCTTCACAAATGACTCGCAGTGATAATCTCACCGCTTTATCCGAGAAAATGTGAACAGAGGACTCGGCGATGACAAACTCGGTCGTTGTTAATAAGATACAAGCTCTGCGCAACCCTTCATTTAAAAAAAAAAACACGTCTTCCTGCAGAACACAGAGACAGTAACTCACAGTGTATGATACGAGGATCCCGACAAGTGATAAACCTTGGAGTATAATTAGATTCGAAAATTGCAATGTGCGCAGAAAACACGTGAAATGTCATGCTGATCACATCGCATTTTTTATGTAGTCGTATTTTGAAATTTGTCACAGGCTGTGATCCTTCCACTGCTCGCCGTGACTGGTTGTCTTTGTGCTCTGCAGGAAAGCGAAGTCACAATCCTTTTTTAGAGTGCATAGTCAAAAGACTGCTTTACTTGACTTCAAGTATACCAAAACTATGCCCAGCTTAGGCAACACGCGAGAGAAACGCGTAGCTTGTCGTCTCAAGTTTGGCGGTTCGAGAGGCCTTACTTGGGGTTAACTATGTTTTGCTCCAAAGAGAAATGCCAGGTCTGACATTTTCTAAGCCAGGACTAAAACTCGAAGACGTACTGGAGCATGTCTTGTGGAAGTGCAATGGCAAATTGATAAAAAAAATGAAACATTTGGATGCCACGGCTTTTTGTTTTTACCAAATTTCAGAAGTGGACAAAAAAAAAAAAAAAACTTTCCCCACTTTATCAGACGCGCCCAGCGAAGAGCCATATGGCTCAAGATAGCGCATGTGAAGTCACATGCCGTCATCTTGGACTTCGATTTTGCTGAAAACTGGAGTGTCGTGATCCAGCTCGCGGTGCAAGAACATCACTGGAAGAGCAAGACGGTTTCCATCGTTACCTGCGTGGCTACGACTGAACAGGGAACGTTAAGCTTCGGCTTAGTGAGCGACGACATCATCCATAACTCGTCCCACGCGCTGTTTGCGCTCAACGTTGTCGAAGGGCGGCTGGAGGAAGTATTGCCTATTTTCACGCAGCTCGTTTATATTTCAAATGGTGGTCCAAGCCACTTCAAGAACAGGCACCAGGTGTACGAATTCAAGAAAAAGAATATCGTCACAAAGTGAATATTCTCCGCTTGAGGGCACGGGAAAAGCTCGTCTGATGGAGTTAGTGCGGTGCTCAAGCACCAGGCATACACGCATAACTTGAAAACTACAGAATTGTACTCCATAACGAACGCGCAAAGCTTCGTTGAGGCACTCAGACCGAAAGTCAAGGGATCGTTCTACTCCCCATCGCTAAAGAGAAGCTCACGCATTTCCAGGAGCACAAGAAAAAAGAGTGGGAGAAGGTTAACCCACTAAGGGGCATCCGATCCTCACACGTGTGGAGGAAGACACTGGAGGAAGGCGCCTTAAACAAACGTTGCCAATAGAAAAGATTTGCGAAAGCCCAGAGTAGATGCAACACGTGTCAAGGCATGCACGTACCACTTAGTGTCTCGAAATTTAGAAGATCATCCGTGAGTGTGTGCCGGCATGTTCAAAACTGCAACCGTGGACTGCGTGGCTTCTACACAACGCGAAAACTGATTCACAGTGAAGTCGAACTAGTAAAAAAGTGTATTTTTCTCGGAAAATGTGCCATCAATGTTTTTGTGTTTTTTACTGGTTCTGTGCGCGCGTTTCTACATTACCGACGTGCAAGAACTGTGTAGTCAACTGTTGACGATCTGCAAGATGTGAGCAGAACAAAACCCGGTGCATATTTACAGAAGATTTATGTACAAGATTTGAATGGTGTGAGAATTTATCATTTAATCGTAATAGGCTGGATAATTAGCAGCCACCCTCGTTTACTTTGAACCGTTCTATATAGAAACAATTTTTGACATGCTGCGTGGACTTTTGATTTGTACATACTTGTTACTCATTGTTTTGTAGTGTGCTTGTGTGGCTTCTTTCTTATTTCAAGTTTTAAATTACTGTGAATATTACAAATTCGCCTACTTTAAGTTACGTTTTGAAAACGTAAACAAAAACAGAAACATATTTTTGAAACCGTAGAGGCGCACAATGCCAGTAAGGTCGCTGTATTTTAGCCAAATGAGCACACATTTCACACGATTGCGGCTCAGACAGAGGACATGCAACCAAACTATTACATTTCTAGATTGTATTTTCTTGTAGTCATCTATTATATCTAAAAATTTAAAAACTAAAAATTAAACAAATAGGGTTTTTTGAGAAAATCGATCTGAAACTTTCAACATTTGTTGTTTCTCACAACGTTTACGTGAAGGTGGAGGAGCGGCTAGTCAACATATCATAATGCTGTTATAATATCTATAATGGGCTTGCTTTGGGCTTTCTATGGAGCTAAAGAAATAAAATGTGCCTTAAGTACAGACACAGGAAGGACCGGCCAAAGTTGACCATAAATCGACCTGACCGATAAGTTTGACATTTTTTCTAGAACAAAATAATATCTATAACAATATTTGAATACAACAAGGTATCTTTATAGTACCTATTAAATAAGGGGGAAAGTTAAGATGGTGTAGGAACACCAGTAACGGCAGCAAAGGGTGTCGAACACTCGACCTGCGACGGCAGGCAAAAATACTAGTTTCTGAGACTGCGGCTTCTACGCTTCGTAACTCGAGAACAAAAAATCTGGGCAACATGCGGTGAGAAATGCCCTTAAAATACTTTTTTTTTCGTCAAAATGAGAATTAGATCCTTTTAGCCTGCCCGATTTGCGATGAAACCACCCTCCAATTTGTTATTTGCGAAGAAACAACTTGTGCGTTCGAAGGAGAAAATAAACAGTTCGATGTTGGTCGAAAGAGAAACTTTCCGAACAGTTGTTAATGCACTACTAATTTGACGTCATGCTAAAATAATGCAACCTGTTTGTGAGAGCCTAAAAAAATGAAAGACGTGTACAATTCCCTGTAATGCCGAATTAGAGCGCAGCTCTTGAGGAGGAGAAGGAGGGGAGGGTACGGAGAAGAGGGTATCCTTTCCTCCTCCTCCATACCCTCTCCTCCCCTCCTCCTCTCTTTTTCGTCCTCCCCTACTCCTCCTCCCCCTCTATCCTCCTCCTCCCCTCATCCTTCTCCCCTCCTCCACCCCCTCCCTCCCTCCCCCCTCCCTTGTGACGTCACTCGTGACCTTCATGACGTCACCCGTGACCTTCGTGACCTAGTGACGTCACGAGTGATCTTCCTGACGTCACACGTGATGTCACGTGTGACGTCATTATGAAAAACGTCCCATAATGCGACACGCGGTTACGCCGACGCCGCTCAAGCAGCAGACGGGCGCCTATGAGCTGCTGTCTAAAAGGGCCTTAAGTACAATGTGCATAAGTATTTTATACATCGAGTCAACGATATTCACCAAATATGTAGTGATACATCACCCGCCAAATTTAGCGGACGGTGGACGCGTGACGGGTGTGGGTCAATGTTTTATGCCTCTCTTTTAGAGCGCAGCTCTTAGGCGCCCGTTTCCGGCTTGAGCGGCGTCACCGTCGCCGTCGGCGTAACCGCGCGGTGCATTATGGGACGCGTGACGTCCGTGGTGACGTCACACGTGACGTCACTGATGACGTCATCAGTGACGATGTGGATGACGTCATCACGATGACGTCACGTGACGTCACTGGCGGTCATTGTGACGTCACTTGTGACGTCACTCGACGTCATTGTGATGACGTCATCGTCATCGCCACTGATGACGTTATCAGTGACGTCACCGATGACGTCACGTGTGACGTCACTGATGACGTCATCAGTGACGTCACTAGCGGAAAAAATTTCCCCGCTAAATTTAGCGGAAAACATTTCCCCGCTAACTCTAGTGGAAAAACTTCCCCGCTAAAGTTAGGGGGAAAATTGCCCCACTAAATTCCCGCCAAATTTACACGCGATGCTATAACCTAAGATGTCGCATTTTCTGCGACTTGCGTTAAGCCCACGTCAATGCACACCCATGTTAGTAGTGGGGGACTTTCCATCTTCTTCCTCAGTACCCTTCCCTCCTCCTCCTCAAGAGCTGCTCTCTAATTTGGTGTTACGGGGGATTGTAAACGGCTTTCATTTTTTCCCCATAGCCAGCCCTATAAAGTATTCAAGGTATAGGAAACACCCCTGTCGATGACAATATTTCCCCTAAATCAAAACATAGTTGTAATGCCCATTTTGAAGCAACCCGAGACACGAAAAATACGAAACTTTTCACCAAGAAAACAGTTGTCCTAGTGTTGTTTATGTTACAGTCCCCTAATGTGACCACATTGTAGAGTGTCTGATGTCAGTTCATTCCTCTGTCAAACGAGAGTTGTAGAGTGGGGAAGGATCTTTCCCCTTCTTTCAGTTTCTTCTACCCTTGTATAAAGGGTTCTGTCAGCAATGAAATTTTAGCTGTGTTTGAGACGTTCTCCCTCTCTACTCTTCGTGTCAACTTTCGTGTTTGCTCAGTCTCGCGTTGCTTCAAAATGTTTAGCATACACCCGCTCACTTGCGCCCTTATGCTTTGATAGTTGTAATGTTGGGATTAATTGATTTAAACTTAGTGCATAAGTAGCAATGTTATTTTCAGCACTGTTAGCTTCTAAGCTAGTCTAGCACAGGCACGAGTTTTGAACATTTTTGAGAGCCTTATCATTTTCAAAATGCATAGTGCTATTTTGTTGGACTAGACTTGTGAAGTAGTTAAGAAGTGCAACTTTGGTTTCGTTATCCACGAGCTGCTTGGGATGTAGCATGTTCTTCTTTGCTGAATCCTTGGAAGGTGCCTGTACATTTCTGTAAATATCTTTTTCTTATGAACTAATTAGCATTTTCCTAATCAGACGGTGCAAGGGCCAGATCATGACTTTACATAAGAAACGGGCCCAGCATGGAGCAGAAATACTTTCTCTGTATATCCTCAAAGCAATTTACGTTACAAATCTAAGGAACACGAGATTTCTCGCATTAAATAACAGCTGCAAATGCGTTTACTTATGTGGCAGAATATTTCAAATTAGGGTCTAAAGCTGTGCGACGAAGATGTACGCTAAATATAGTATCTTGCTGTTTCTGCTTGTAGACCATTTAAACTCTATAACATTTTGATAAGCGTCATTGTTGTTCGTTGTGTAAATTGTTTTGTTAAAAGAGAAATATGTAACCGGAGACTATTAAATGTAAACTGTGTCTGAAATTGTGACGGTTGGTAGTATGATCGTCAAAAAACAACAGTGCAACAAACCAGAAGAAGAATGTACTACACAAGTACCGGAACAATACATTTGTGTACTACAATTGTGATTAATTTAAACATTTCCTTCGAGTAAATATCTAAAGTAGCTGAGGTTTTTCTGGCCAATACAGACACTCTCTTTCGTAAAGGGTTTTCCTACGTCCATGGAAGGAAACCCTTAGTTCATAAGCCGGCTTCCCCAGTGTTTTCTCTTAGAGCACAGTTCTTAGGCGCCAGATTCTGGGATGAGCGGCGTCGGCGTCGGCGCCGGCGTAACTGCGCGCGTTGCACTATGGGACGACATAGTTTCCCCGCTAAATTTAACGGGGAAACTGAATCGGTGTTGTGGTCACTCGACGTCAATTTCCTTCCCAAAATATAGCGGGGAGATTTTCGCAAAATTTCCCGCTACATTTTGCGGGGAAAGTTAACCCGCTAAATTTAGCGGGGACATTTTCTCGCCAAATTAAGCGAGGAGGAGAGGAGGAAGGAAGGGTACGGAGGGGAAGGAGAGGCATACCCTTCCCTCTGTACCCTCCCCTTATATCCCACAAGAGCTGGGCTCTAATTTCGAATTACAGATAATTGTAAACGTCTTTCTTTTTTTTTTTTTTCTTTCAAAGCTTCTCGTTTTCTTTAGAGAATAATTAACCCCCACCAGGTCGCATGAGCACTTATTCACGTTTTTAGCATGGGTTTCAGCTCTGCATGCATCAAAGTAAATGTTTTGTTTACAGCTCAGAACTTAAAGGGAACTCTGATGGCGTACAATGTGTACCTTGTTTTTGAAAGTTTGTCGGAAAACAAATTGGTTTGGACAGACTAAAGGAACATTCTTACGCCAGCCTCATACAGTTTGACAGGATTCACTTGGCGGATTAACTTTATTCAACACAACCACAACGCGCAGTGGTTTCTCGACGTTCTTCTCAGCGTCATCAACCACTTGCAAAGGCGGAAGCAAGTACTAAATTTCTACTGAAAACCCTAGTTATATGGCCTGCTGATCCATGTGGATTGTGACTACATTCCGCCTTATGTGGCCAATTAAATACTAGTTTGTGCATTTCAGACCAGTTGGCTATTTAAAAAAAAAATAATGCTCCAAAAGCAAATATTTTTTTTTTTTTTTTCGCAACAAACTTTGTAGGCACTGTTCTGCGCAGAGTAAACATTTTCTTTTTTGCTGCTTGAGATAAAGCGTATGTGTCTCTACAAACTCACGCACAATTCGTGAAAACGGGATGTCTCTGTGTATATATATATATATATATATATATATATATATATATATATATATATATATATATACGGAAGAAAACGCACTTGAGACGGTTATTGGAGTTTCTAAAACATATTATTCGTAAAGTGTGTCGACGTTTTGGCCTGAGACAAACCTTTTTCAGTCTCGAAAAAGGTCTGTCTTATGTTTTAAAAACTGTTTTAAACTGTTAATATGTTTTAAAAACTCCAACAACCGTCTCAAGTGCGTTTTCTTCCGTATATACTGTTCGTCATCCTGCGCTACGTTTCTCTCTCTCTCTCTCTCTCTCTCTCTCTCTCTCTCTCTATATATATAATATATATATATATATATATATATATATATATATATATATATATATATATATATATATATATATATATATATTGAGAAAAAAAAAGAGAGATAGAAAGGAGAAGAGGGAAAATGAAAGAGAGAGGAGTTTTTCTGACGCATGTTGTCTTATGGAGCATAAACGAATGGCGTTGATCGGCGGGGCATATCGTTTCCCCACGCGTGATGGAACTATTTTTTCTTACATTTGGCTGCGCCCACAACGATGATGATGGATGCTGTTCTTGCAAACCTCGCTGGGAGCGATGCGGTGTTTTGGAACGACGCCTGCTTCGCATGGATATCTTTGTTGTGGCGGATATGTGTGATCGTATTTTTACTTTGCTATCTATTGTGGAATTGTCCTTTCCGCACAAAGCGAAAATAGTTAAAAAGCTGTTGTTAAAAAGATTTTAGGGATTTTTTGAAAGTTGAAGCTATGAGATATCCTGCCCCATAAAAAGTGCCTTCAACTGCTTTTTTTTTTCCTTAAAAAAGGGGGGGGGGGGGTGCTAAGCAGAGTGCCGGTTTGTACGGTATATCTACATACAAGAATTCCGATGAATGGCGAGTTTTATTGTTATGTCGGCCGCATCAATGTGAGTACGGCATTCCAACAAACAAGGGTAACGGAACAAGCCAATGTTTAATATTAAAAAAAAGCATTTGCATGTGCGCTCTTAGCGTAAGTGTTCTTAGGTTAATCAAGCCATATATGCTCCACCCTTCAAAATATATATTGAAATTATAAAAAAATTACAATAATGCAATAGTCTACATACCCAAGAGTGTGCACATGAACTGTACATTGCATGTTTTGTAAGCCTACGCCCGACCACAGGGCGAAAAACTGCATGCCCTTCTTTCTCAGCTCCTACAACAAAGGCGCCGCAGAAGAGCAAATAAATACCGGACTAAATTGCAATATTCATCCGGTACTGAGAAACAGAGAATAAATTTTTGGGTACTGAGAAGGAATGCACCTATACCGGGTGTTGGGTGAGCCTCAATGCATTAGGCCGAGTCGGGACAATAACGACGATTCAATCACAGAGTCAAGCCCCCGACACTACAACACCCAGTGTCCAGACACCAGGCCCCGGTGGGCATCTATCGTACTCAGCACGAAATTAGTTGTACAAGGAAAAGGCGGTGCCGTAGTTAACAGGGAACTACGAGGAAGGAAGAACATGGCGAACCTCTTGGAAGGGTGGTACCCGCTCCTTCGGCGCACCGGTGAAATGCAACCAAGGGCTAACGAATTGCTAGCACCATAATCAACCAAAAAACGAGGTTTTCTAGGCGATTAGCTTTGAGTTGTTGAAATAATATTTACATTTCCGTCATGAAAATTCCAATGCAACCTGAGCCGCGTTATTGGTCAACAGAAAGATGTCCGTTCTGATGTTCTTTCCATTGTTTTATTGGGTTGCATAGATCCCGCAATGGAAGCCCCCGTTGATTGTTGGAAAGTGTGTACACTTAAAAAGAAAAGAAACCTCGAGCGCTCACTCTATTAAACATTCACGTCTAAACACTTAACTCTTTGTAGGGTTGCACCACTGACGGCGACTTCCATGTCAACCATTTCCCTTGGTTTCTATGGTTTTTAAAATCATGCACTATGCAGATGGTCCCGCTTGCCATAGGGATGATGCACAAGGGTGTTATAGGATCACCGTTAGGATTCTGGTAAACACCGAAAACATTTATTTATTTGTTTCAATGCCATCAGGGCCAGCTATTACAGAGAAAGTGGGGTGTCAAAACAACAAAAAACATATGTGACTACTTGAAACCAAAACAAATTAGTTACAGCACTGAACCATATAAACTAATGACAGCAGTTTTAAACAAATGATCTACTGGAATCGTGACGATGGTGGTGGTGAGATGGTTCCAATCCGAAGAAGTTTTGGGAAAAAGGGACTGTTGAAATTTGTCAGATTTACATAGCGGTACGCCTACCTTACATGAGTGATCGAGACGGGATGAAACATAGAAAGGGGGCGTGAGAAGAGACTGACTGAGAGATGGGTAAGTGTGAAATATTTTATAGAAGAGACACAATTGAGCTATTTTGAGGCGCGAGGCAAGACTAGGCTAAGATAGGTTAGATTTCATAGAAGTGACACTTGCGGTGTGATGATAATGACTGAGAATACAACGGGCAGAACGATTTTATCCAGGTTCAAGTGGGTCAATTAGATTTAAATGACTCGGGTCCCAGATAGAAGCCGCGTACTCATGCTTTGACCGGAGGAGAGTTTTAAACGAAGTTAACTTCAAAGAGAAAGGGGCAAGAGAAAAATTATGTTTTAAAAAGCCAAGCATGCGATTAGCATTATTAATCACATAGGAAGTATATGTTTGCCAAGATAGGTCAGACGATATATGCGCACCCAGGAACTTGTACGAAGACACGGAAAGGAAGAAAACATTTTTAAGAGAATAATTGGGAGGGACAGAGTTATTACGCGATACTCTCATTACTTTGCACTAATTAGTTGTGTTAATCTCCATGTGACACGTTTCACACCACTGAAGAATAGAGTCCATGTCTGACTGGAGCTGGAACTCATCAGAATCATAAGTAATTTCACGGTGGATGACGAAATCATCTGCGAAAAGGTTGATTCAGGACAGAATGGAGTTCGGCAGATCGTTTATAAAGGTTTGGAAAAAGCAATGGGCCCAGGACGGAACTCTTAGTCACGCGAGAGTTTACTGAAAAAAGCGGAAAGGTGCTGTTATAGGGGGTAACGAACTGAAATCGGTTAGTAAAAAAGCACTTTATCCAGGCCACAATTTCAGCATCAATGTGAAGGTTGTTTAGTTTTAACAAAAGCAAGTCGAGGTGTGTGAAACTCTATTAAAGGCTTTGGAGAAATATAAAAAAAATAAAAATGCTGTCTATCTGTGATCGACGGTTAAGAAAGGAGTGCAGGTCGTGAGTAAATTATAAAAGCTGGGTCTCACAGAAATTTGTTTTCCAAAACCCGTGTTGAGCTGTGTTAAGAAACTTCTTAGACTCGAGGAAGTTAACATGTTGCTAATACATTACATGTTCCAGAATTATGCATGGGACGCTAGTAAGTGAAATTGGTTTACAATTGTTCGCTGAATAATAATTATCTCATTTGTTTTACGGAAACACCCTCCCCACCTTCCAATCGGTCCGGATGACACCGAGATCAAGTGAATGAATAAATATTTTCGACAGCAGAATGAATGAATATTCACTTGTGTTTTTCAAGAATTTAGAGTTTATGTCATCAACACCAGCACTGCACTCTAAAACAAAGGGAGTAGTACTCCCTCCCTAAAGGGAGGAAATGAGATGTCTCGTATGTTACTCCCTAAAAGGAGGAAATTTGCCACCCTACAAAAGGGAAGAAATTTCCTCCCCTAAGAAGGGAGGAAAGTTGCCACCTTTTCTCGCCCAATGGAGGAAATTTGCTCCCCACGTGTAGTTTATATTTCTTCCACCAGATGGCGCTCACAACAGAAAAAAAAAAAAAAAACGTTGCTGAAGCGCCAATTTTATTGTCCAGTGTCCCCTACCTCTCGAACGCTGCATGGTAAATACACATACAACACTGAACACACAGAATGCACGAAACACAAGCAGAACACCGCACAACAACAACAGCGCAGCGACGCCGAGCCCCCACCCCTCTCTACGTACGCTAAGTTCACACTCTCTCTATATATGGCAGTGTTATTTTTGAATCCGACTTGGCCGGTGACTGCCTTCATTTGTCGTAAAACACGGAGAGACCGAATAAATATTACTCGTGCTTAATACATGTTTTGAATTGTCTCTTGGAGTAGCCCCCATCTCTTAATTCAACACCCTGAACAAAGCAAATGTAGATCATTAGGCTAATTAACTAAAATTTAATAATTATTTTTTTAATAAGTTCGCAGAATCATGTTGGCAATGCATTGTTGAAATGCAGTGCACTGGTGATGAAATTTGCAACCAAGCTATTGCTTGATTGGAGTGTTCAGTGCCAGTGTAATCTATTTTCAGGTTTTGGTGGGGTAATAATAATTTTAATTGTTGCACAAGTATTTCAATTAATTTTTTAAACAAAAATTATAACTGGTTTTAACAAGACTCATTGCAACAGCAGAGAACTTATATTGGGTCCTGCTTTGTCACCCGTATTAGAGAAATTTAATATTGTTTTAATTTTCTAACCTGGAGCGTTTTTCCTATAAAAAAGTAAGTTCCGGGAGTGATAAGGACACACGAACCATGACTTTGGTATCGCAGCAGACAACTAAAATGAAAATGTCTTTGGTGATATAATGCAACCGCTTGAAAACATCACGTTGCACAAGTCAGAAAGTTAAAAAGCCTGTGTTGAAAGTTTTAGTAGATCGTTCAGTCACTTCCGCAACTCAATAAGCAATCCGTTATGGGTATGGCGTCCGCTACATATACCGTATACGAAGCCGCGTTTTCATGTTTTAGAGAACGTTTGCAACCCGTTGCAGAATATAGCGTTACGAGAGCTAACGCAATGCAACTATTTCGGACACTAAAGCTAAAATAAAAGTTTGAACAGAAATTGTTAGTTATCTTCTATTCATGTCGCTATCTAAATAGAACGTTAATTTATTACCGAGTAAGCTTATGTTCATCCTTGCTTCTTTTAAAAGTACGTCCAGTACATTTGTGACGAGTAGACTTGAAATCCACGTTGTTAACGCCGGGTCGGCTTGGTTGTGTACTACAGCCGCGCTCGTATCACGACACGAGAGGAACCGCGCGATAACGAACTAAGTCGGCCGCATAAAATAAAAGAAAAGTGCAACGGGGTTTTTGTTTCACTTCATTTTTTTTCTTTTTGTGACTGCGTTATTTGATATGTTGCACACAGTAGCAGGAGATGCCGCACAAACTAAAAAAGCTGCGGTGAGCCGTCCGCTGTGGTGAATGATCCGTTCCTTCAAGACCGCGGATCCGACCTCCCTCCCCCACTTCGCCCCGCAACCGGAATGGAATGTCTGTACTACCCTTTCTTCCAGGTGGACTCTACCCGAATGAATAGTTGACCTTGTTTCCCGGATCCGTTGCTTCGTTCCTTCGCCGAATCGTCATTTCAGTGTCATTCCTTGTGCGGGGCTATAATTAAAAAAAAACAAAAAAAAAAAACGCGTGCTCCCGCAAGCCGGTTGTTGTCCCGATCTTGACGGACTACAGTGTGTGTCGGACGCAGTCGCTCGCCGCAACGCAGTGCTCTTTCCTATCGACTGGATATGCTGTTCTGTTTTACACAGAACTGAAATAAACGCCGCACGGATTACCTTTCGCTGTATGGTACGTACGCTTTATTTCAAGAGTATATGTTTCTCGCGAAGGTGACGGGGCTCGAACGTAGGGACGTGTCGACTCGAATTGAGCAGCGATCTTAGCAACTACGTAATCACGCAAAAAAAAGTTCCATGATTATGACGATTTATTTCTTGTGCGCCCTACTTGTGATTAAAGTTAAAGCAAATAGGCAGGAGAGCTTGGTAAGAATATATAGACAGTTTCGTGTCTGTCCGCCTTTTTTTCTTATTCCCTCGCCCCAGAGTTACTATGTCTACTTGTCATGTAGCAAGTAACGCGACGAAAGTGGTCGTACTTGCCACGCCAGTGATAAGTCGCCACCTGTACTTATCGCAGCCGCAAGGTTTTATCCACCAAGAACAAGCGCGATTTCGAAGCGAGCACATACGGCGTGATTCTCGCGAGACACACGCCGCGCTACGCGCCTCGCTTTTTGTATGTATCTCCAATAGCCCCCGCAGCTCCGCTTTTTCTCTCCTAGCATCGCGCAGTAGTGGGATTGCTCAAGGTGACGGTAACCAAGCCTTCACGTTGCCGTCACCGCCATTGAACATCTTCACAGCGGCAGCGGCGGTACGACCGCTGCTGTCGCCGCGAACATGGGGGAGGAATTTTCGTCCCTTTTTCAAGCGGCACCAGGTGGCGCTGCATCTAAATCGGTGAAATGGAGGAACGGGTGCGATTTCCTCCCTTCCGTTGGCGACAGGGAGGAACATCGCTCTTTTCCTCCTTTTCTCCTCCCTTTTTTTTAGAGTGTGGATAAGGTTTTTGAGATTTTCGATAATTCTAGCATTACCCATAGGATCGATTTAAAAATGTTCCGTCGGAAGGAAGTTACACTAGGGCAATGACCGCGGTAAAATATTAGGCAGACTAGAAAAAGGTTTAACAAACGCAGCTCTCAATGTTTCAGCACATTTATCACTGGGTAAAACATCCCCATCTACACTGATCAAGATTTCGATTGAATCGTGATTGCGAACAGTGTTCCAAAACTGGCTGGGATTATTAACCAATATATAGGGCGATGTCTGGTTAAAAAACACAAGCTTGGCATCCTTAATTGTAAGCGTCAGTTGCGTTATGATAAGCTTCACAGCGATCAGGACGATCGTTGGCGGCTGGTGTAGGAAATAATCTTTTGTTTTTGCTGGAAAATCTCTTGAGCGTTACATTAAACCACGGTGAATGACGGTGTGACGTTAATGATCGTAAGAGAATAAATTTATTTGTGAATAAGATCGCTCGATTCATAAATATGGCCCAGTTTTCCTGAACCATGCGTTGGGGAAAGTTGATGAAAATGTTATATAGAAAAACAGCTAAGTGATGGTAATAGCGTCAAAAGTTGCTTTACCATAATCGCGAATGCGTTTATTCATCTTAGAGAAATTTCGCGTAGGAATTGTGAGACATATGAGTAATGAGCAATGATCACTGATTCCTGGCAAATGAGACACCGTTGAAACAAGACCAGGAGCACCAGTCAAAACAAAATCAAGAACATTGGCTGACGTAGTTGTGACTCGTGTGGGCTCAGTGGCAGGTTGTAGGAGGCTAAAGTCGCTACACAGGCTCAAGAATTTAGAACACTCTGAGGAATGGCAACTGAAAAAGATGACAGATATCAGACCACACAATATTCAAATAATTAAAATCACCCAACGAAAATATCGGGGAGTCAGGGAATCTGGCAGTAACCATATTTAGAGCGTTATGTAAGTCATTGACAAAACCACTGGAACTAGGGTGACCACCTTCCCGCTAGCGAAATGCGGAACACGCTGACCGGGGGGGGGGGGGGGGGGGTTGTAAGAAACGAACGGTATTATATTTCAGCTGTGGCAACTGCAAAAAAAAAAAAATAGTGCGCAGTCGGGCTGGTGGAAATCTCCCATTCTGCACGTTAACCCGAGACTGGGGCAGGTGGAGGAAAATTGTTTTTCCGCCTTCTGCCCCAGTCTCAGGTTAAAAAACACAATGAAAAAAAAAAAATAACTATTCCGAGGAAATTTATCAATACACGCCACGAAATGCGGCTCTGCAAGCACATTTGATATCCTGTCTTGTTTGAAAGCATATCATACAGCTGCAAATTGTATTGTGGCAATTAAGCTTAAATACTTTTCACTACAGGTGACATTCTCTTAGTTAAAACATAAAATCGACGGCAACAGAACTCAATACATCAAAAGGATAAAAGAAGCAGTAAATCTTTTACGGTTTCTTGTTTCCTTTCGATTCATATTTTTACCAACATGCTCCTACACAAATTTCGAATCTAACGTTGTTGTTTTTGACCGTCGTGAGTTGCAGTCTTCTTGCCTTGCGTGATCTAATCGTATTTAATAAAAAAAAAAAGCTTTCCACAGCAACGTTTTTGCATTGCTGCAGCACGATTTGAAAATAATTAAAATAATTTATTTTAAACTTTTGGTGAGAAATTGGCTCTTCCACTATTTTGCCACCAAGGGAAGAGAGGCACAGCGGCGCATGCGCGTCTGATCTCCTGCAAGAACGGCGGTCGCTTCCCGCAACGCTTTGATAGAAAATGGTGTGCCCTCGCGATTTACACGTTCACCAGCAATCTCCGCGCTTCCCTGTGCCCTGTTGCTTGGCTGCGTCATAAGCTGCGGAGTGCGTTTTACGACAATGCGAAATGCCGGACATTTTGAAGATTTTGATATTTTTTGCGGGACGCGGGACAGGAGCCCTCAATGCGGGACAGTCCCGCGACTCGCGGGACGGGTGGTCACCCTAACTGGAACAGTTTGGTGGTCTATAACAACCACAGGGAATTGCTCGTCTACGCCTTGCGTGAAGCATACAGAAAAAACTCAAGCTCTGTAACAATATTAACATGAAAATATTTAATACTCTCGCTTATATCAATCAGCACTCCTCTACTTTCTCTAGGTTCCCTATCGTGCCGATGTATATTAAACCTCTTCACACAAGCAAAAACCTCACCGTCATGAATTCGAGAAAAAAAACTAGGTTTCCGTTAGTACAAAAGTATCAGAAGAAGAAGAGTCAATAATTGCACACAAATTATCACGTTTGTTCATGACGCTTCTTAAGTTAGCAAAAACAAATTAAAAATTACCGAAGGATTGACAAGGACTTCGTCTTCTTTTTGGTAGTTATAGGGTTCTAGTCAGTGGCAATAGTACCCTGTCGATGCAAATGATCGCCAACTTCAATTACGCTGTCACTGTCCGGACAGTATATGAAAATCTTTTTATCTAAATGAAGTTTGTTTTAGCGTAAGCTAAAACACTTGTCCGGGCTTCCAGTCTTCTCGAATTCGATCAAGCATTTCCGTACGTGATGCGTAGCCGGTGCGAAATCCTCGCTGACAGACACACCGCCACTTTTTAGTTTAGCCGGGCCCCCAGAACGTTTTGCCTTAGCTTGAAAAATGTGAATTCGACAACTATTGGGTGCCTTCCCCGTATACATTTGCACACGGCGAAGGCACCCAATCTGTGCGCTCGAGTTATGCCGTCTTGGGAAATATGCAAGTTCGCGTCTCGATGAAGCACCGCACATACGTCTTTTGCGATTGACCCGATGTCTCAAACGAAGTGTCTTCAATTACATGAAAAAATTAAATTGTCCTGCCTAGACCGGTCGTCCAGTTTGTCTACTCATGTGTGTTGGAGCGCGTTTTCTCTACTAGTGCCATCGGCGTCCAGCTGTGCGACACGTAACTCATTCTGCCACTCGTCGGACATAAGGCTTTTCCTTTCGACCACTGTTAGCCTAGTGTTTACTTCAGACAGTTATTTTAATGCGAAAGCATCCCCTGTCCTATGGAGCGAGTCGACATCATCAGTATTGACCTCCAAAGGGCAGCCTAACTCCCCTCCCCCAATGAAGCGTAGTGAAGCCGCAATCTGAAGGCTCGCAGCTTTGAAGCCGCGCCAAAAGCCACGCCAAACGGCAGCCAAGTTCCCCTTTCCCAATAGAGCGAAGGAAGCCAAAATCTGATAGATAGGCTCCCATTGGCTGGCGTGCGTCACAGTTTCAAGGAACGAGGCACCCATATGCCGGCGAGCCTCCGTTTCAAGGAGCGCCACCCCATGGCGCTGCGGGCCCGCGCCGCAGCGCGCCGGTAAAAGAAAGCGGCTGGCTGCGGGACGGCGGGGCCTCTGAGAGCTCGCTTGGGCAGACTCCGGAGCGGCTGCACGGCCGATGCTAGCGCGGCGTGGTCACTTCACGGAAGCGCGCGCAAGAACGATATTCATGCTTTCGCATTCACATCTCATAAGAAGTGATTAGGTGTACCTCGAGCCTTTTTTTTTCAATCGATTTTTTTTATTTCACTCCCTATCGCCATTAAGCTTTCTTGGCCTTCCTCAAATTTAAGGGTGCGAGCATTCATTTCGTGAAGAAGCTTATGCATTTCGTCAAGTTGCTCACTTTGGCCCTCACTCTTAGGTCAGGGTTCAACTGAATATCTCCACTCAGAAGCAAAATCAAGCCACATAATGTGTCAACACATTCGGTCACATAAAGACAAAATGCTTCCGGGCGAGGCAGCACTAAGAGAAACAAGCAGTCGCATCACACGTTTGAATAATGGCGACGACTACCCACCTGCAATATGAAAACCAGAAGATTAGACGGTGGCCGCATGCTTGGAAAGCTGAGGAGATAGGCGGTTAATGGACAGTCACATGTTGACGATGCTCATTCGATACCGTACTGAAGTGTAGGCGAAACCATAGGAAAGTCCGGGTAAGGCACAGGACTTCCACCGGTTTGACTAGCAAAAACATTCTGCGTTTACTGATGATGCAGACATCCTTGAAATACAGGTGAGCCCGTGTAGTCCACTGCTAGCGTGCACCAAGCAAAGATTTGCAGTATGAAATCCAGAGTATCAGCCGTGGCTGCATGCTTGGAACGCTGCCTCGCCCACTCATGAAATCGGCACAGAGCAGATGGGCGGTTCTTGAATATTCATATGTTGTCGATGTTGATCTGATAAGGCACAGGACGTCCACCGGCTTGACCAGCGAACGAAATCTGCGTTTTCTGTTGATGCTGACATCCTTGAAATCCAGGCGAGCCCGTGTAGCCCGTGGTGAGCAAAGATCTGCAGTATGCAAACCAGAGGATTAGACGATGGCCGCATGCTTGGAAGCTGCCACAACGACTCTGCGCCAGCACACAATATGTGCTGGCGTCCACACAGGACCGGCAGCATATATTGCGCTGGCAGTCCTGGCAGCACCATAAAGTTATTTTTTGCAGAAGCAACAAGTTCATAAGCAATAAGCACCACATAGAATCCAGTAACGTTTAGAGAAACCAAAAGTCAATCACGATCCGGTTTACTGCTCTACCGCCTTATACTATATTTTAGAATTGAAAGAGGGCCATTCGCTGGTGACTGCCTCTACTGTTAAAAAAGTAAAAATTATGTCGATATGTTCCCGTTAATATGTCACATAAAGCGTGATACCTCGAAGCTCACAAAATGTATTTCTAAATTAAAAAAAAAAGCATCGGTACAGGCGATAGTTATTCTATATAGAGTTGCTGAAACAGCCACCGGTAACACTGTTCAGAGCCGGCAGGCTTGCACTTAACGCGTTACTGGTATCTAGTTACTTGCTTTCGAACGACAGTAATAAAAAGTAAATAGATAGAAGATCATGATCAGTACCACAACCGAGACTCTTTTCTTAGATGCTTTGCGTAGAAGTAGATCCTCCCGATTTCTTGCAGCGTAGACCAGCACTGGCTGTTAAAAGAGAGTTATTACCGACCGTTTCCACATGACCAATCGTAATTGAACTATATTTGTAATTTTATAATATACATATTAAAACCCGATGACGTGATTGCAATAAAGAGAGTAACCCCTCTCCCTTCCCCCCGAGGAAGATGTTGTTGTTTCCGGGTTTAATGGCGCAAGAGCAACAATGGCCATACTGCGCCAAACAAGGTGGGTCAATAAAAAAGGGTGAGTTGAATTAAACTATGGGGAAATAGTTCTATAATTTGTTTAAAAATCCTATATTTTCAAGAAAATCAAAAAGACGTTTGAATGAAATCAGAGGTCGCTCACCAAGTAGCAAGGCAGGGTGAAATGGAATACGATATTTGAAAAGGTCAGGAAAAAAGAATTTGTGCTGCTGCCGAAGACCAGGACAAAGAAATAAAATATGAAGGACAGTCAAAGGTTCACTGCAGAACTCACAGGATGGAGGTTCTCCACCAGTAAGCAGGTAGCCATGTGTAAGGTAGGTGTGGCCAATTCTCAGGCGGCATAGGAGGACCTCGTGGAATCTATTTTTGTTGTAAGATGTTTCCCAAGTACCAAGGTCTGGCTTGATGGTGTGAAGCTTATTATTAACCTCTGAATCCCACTCAGACTGCCACGATTGCAAGATTGCAAGTCTTGTAGGCATTTTTAAGTCTTGGTGGGGGATGCGTACATGAGACACCGGAAGATTTTGCGAAGAGACGGCCAGTTTATCTGCAGTCTCGTTGCCAGCAATGCCCACATGGCTAGGAATCCAGCAAAACCTAATATCATGCCCATCCTGTAGACCCTTCTGCACCTTACCACGCACAGTCAGGGTCAGCCGATTCTTTGTTGATAAAACAGAACATACAGCCCTAACTACACTCTGGGAATCTACAAAGATGATGGCTTTCTTTACTTTACTCTGAACTATATAATCAAGCGCCATCATGACCCCATAAAGCTCAGCAGTAAAAATACTGGCAAGAGTGTTTAGACGAGCGACTTTGGAAAAACGAGAAGAGTATACAGCCGCACCAACATACATTGACGACTTTGCACCATCAGTGTAAAAATGATTATAATCTTTGTATCTTTCCTCCAATGCAAAGAATTCCTGCTGTAAAATTAAAGGTGAGACTCTTTGCTTCCTGAATTTTGTGAAACACCAGTCACAAAAAATGGGTTTGACATTCCATGGGGCAGTATGGTATGAACTATCCAAGAGGTTAAAATCATGAGTCAGATTGAGGGAGGAGCGAAGACTCTCGACACGAAGACTCAAAGGCCGCACAACAGTTGGCTTATGGTTAAAGAGGCGAGAAAACCTAGAGTTTTGAATACAACTGTAAGTGGGGGAGCTGGGGTTTGACAAAATTTTGTAAGCGTAGGTAAGGCTAAGCAGCTGTCGCCTTTTTTCAAGCGACATTTCATGACAGTCAACATACAAGCTAAGCACAGGGGAAGTGCGAAAAGCCCCAGATGCCAAACGCAGCCCAAGGTGATGTACTGGATCGAGCATTTTTAAAGCAGACGGTCTCGCAGAGGCGTAGACAATTGAGCCATAATCAAGGCGGGATCGAATGAGAGAAGAATATAGACGAAGGAGGCATTTCTTATCCGAGCCCCACGACTTGTGCGAAAGAACTTTGAGTATGTTCGATGCCTGCATAGTTTTTCGCTTGAGCTGTTTGAGATGCGAAACAAAAGTAAGTTTACGGTCGAAAATAACTCCTAGAAACTTGTGCTCCGTTTTGACAGCAATGTTGTTTCCATTTAAAAGGAGTGTAGGATCTAAACAGAGGCCACGCCTTAAAGAGAAAGGAACGCAAACAGTTTTCTCCGGAGAGAATCTAAAACCATTCTCATCAGCCCATGTAGTCATTTTATTTATGGCCAGTTGTAGCTGTCGCTCGCAGCTAGACATATTACATGATGCTACAGATATCTGAATGTCATCGACATATAGCGAATAAGATACCGAAGGAGGAATGATTTTACCAAGAGAGTTAATTTTTATTGCAAAGAGTGTCACGCTCAGGACTCCACCCTGAGGAACACCATTCTCCTGAACGAACCAGTCTGATAAAGTTGTTCCCAACCGAACTCGAAAAGTGCGTTCACACAAAAAGCTCTTTATGCACTGAAGCATTCTACCGCGTATCCCGTACATAGAAAGGTCGCGCAAGATGCCATACTTCCAAGCGGTATCATAGGCCTTATCCAAATCAAAGAAAACAGATACACAATGCTGCCTGTTGACGAATGCCTCGCGCACAAAGGTCTCCAGCCGCACTAACTGGTCTGTTGTAGACCGTTCAGGCCGGCAGCCACACTGATTGATATCCAAAATATTATGCTGCTCAAGAAAATAAATAAGACGCCTGTTAATTAATCTTTCAAAGGTTTTCCCCATACAACTTGACAATGCTATTGGTCGGTAACTTGCAGGGAGGGAAGGGTCCTTGCCAGGTTTCAACAGTGGTATAACTTCAGCCCGCTTCCATTCAACAGGAAAGTATGCATCACTCCACAGGCCATTGAAGTAAGCGAGAAGGGCACTGAGTGACTCTCTAGATAAGTGTCGGATCATGTCGTAGTGAATTCCATCAGGACCAGGGGCGGAATTCTTGCGGGAGTTCAGGGCCACTTCGAGCTCAGCCATTGTAAATGGCTGATTGTAAGATGCAGACGCTCCTCCTGTGAAGCAGAGCCTCGTCTTTTCCATGCTTGCCTTACGCTTCAGGAATGCTGGAGAGTAATGTGCGGAGTTTGAAACAGCTGCGAAGTGATTGCCCAACACATTAGCCTGGTCTAACAATGAGGATCCAGAAGAAGGAAAAAGGGGGATTGTGAAACAGCGGTATTTCCCCTCGACCTTGTGAAGTTTTTCCCACACTTCCTTTGCTGGAACGTAGCTGCTGATGGAAGACAAGTAACCTCTCCACGATTTTCCTTTAGCCTGCTTCCGAGTCCAGCGGGCACAAGCTCTGCGCCTCTTGAATTCAATCAAGTTAACAGACGTCGGGTATCTACGAAATACACCCCAAGCCTTATCTTGGTTATTCTTTGTGGTGGAACAATCCTTATTCCACCATGGCTTACATTTCTTGGGGATGTTCGATGAAGTTTGAGGGATGGAGCAAAGAGCAGCACCAATTAAATGCTCTGTGATGTAGGCTGTGGCATCGTCATGAGTTAACGAAGAGAACATAGAGGGGACAAGCTCGGATTTTTGGCTAAAAAGGGCCCAGTCCGCCTTTTCTAGCTTCCAACGCGGAGTCCGTTTCATGAGACTGGGAATAGATTTCACACTCTCCAGAGCAACCGGGAAGTGGTCGCTTCCAAAAGGATTATTTAAAACGCTCCATGTGAAACAAGACATCAGAGATGGAGATGAAATGGAAAGATCAATGGATGTAAATGAGTTGTGAGCTGCGCTAAAAAAGGTAGGCTCTCTGCTGTTCAAAAGACAGAGGCTAGATGACAGTAAAAACCGTTCAATGACCCCACCACGCGAGTCCTGGCGTGTGCTACCCCACAAGGGATGGTGGGCATTAAAATCTCCTAGAAGTAAAAAGGGGTGAGGGAGCTGAGTAACTAAATCATGAAGATCATGAATATGCAGTGGAACATTTGGTGGAATATAGATGGAAACAACGGTGATAAAGCGGTCCAAGAGGAGACGTACAGCTACAGCCTCAAGGGGTGTAGAGAGAGGAATCTGGGAACAAGCAACTCCACTTTGGACGATCACCGCTACACCACCAGATGAGTTTGATGTGGAACGATCCTTTCTAAAAACTTGGTGACGACGTAAAACAGACATATGATGATTGTTAAGGTGTGTCTCTTGTAAAGAGAGAGCAATAGGACGGAGGTCGTCCATAAAAAAGTTAACATCGTCAATATTCCGTAAAAGGCCGCGGCAATTCCACTGCATAAAAACAAATTTTATCATTTTGTAAATATATTAAAATCTTAGATAAAAAGGGAGGGTAAAGAAAGAAACGAGTAGATTCGATCTCAAACAGGCAGCCACATCAGGCACATCATTTAGGTGCAATGACAGGTTTTTTGCCTTTGTGCTTGGTTTTCGAAAGCTGCCACTCCATGTCGTCCTGATCGGATGCTGGAGTGGACAACTCTGTGCACTGCTCCATCGCCTCTACCTCTAAAGGTGTGGCGCTCCCTGTAGACCTGGGAAGGCTGGAGGTACGAGGTGGTAAACCCCGGCCCCGACCAGACCCAGCTGAAGAGGCGGACGAGGTACTAAGTGAGTTCTCACCCAGGTCCACCCGTTCCTGCCCCTTGGATACCGGGAGAGCAGCACGAGGATTGTGCCGCTCCTTGGTGGAGGAGGCCCTCTCCAGTGAGTTGGGGCGAGAGTGTCGCTCCTTCCCACCGGGGGAAGGCGTCGAAGTCAGGACGGGCATTGGCATTGCCTGCCTGTCCTGAGACTTGGGGGCTGCTGATGTGCTCCCTCCAGAAGGTGGGGGAAGCTGCTGCCCCTGCGGGGGGGTTGGGGCCCGAAGGGCCACTGCCAGGGCTTCAGGCGAGACCTGGGTGGCCTTCGATTCCGTTCGCGGTGGAGGGCCCCTGCGCACCGCGTCGGAGTACGTGCCTTTTGAAAGAAAGGAAAATCTTTGCTTTGCCTCTGGGTAAGATATGTTTTCTTTTGCTCTTAACGTGAGAATTTCCTTTTCCTGTCGCCACGAGGGGCAAGAACGAGAGTATGCAGGGTGAGGACCCTTGCAGTTGACGCAGAAAGCTGCCCCTTCACAGATGTCGGCTAGATGGTCATGGCTGCCGCACTTTGCACACGTCTCCCTCCCTCGACAGCTGCGTGATCCGTGGCCAAAACGCTGGCAACGGAAGCACCGCTGGGGGTTGGGGACGTAAGGGCGGATACGGCAGTTAAGGTATCCTGCCTTGATGGTGTCGGGCAGTGTGTTTCTTTCAAAAGTAAGGATTACGTGTTTGGAAGGAATTTCCTCCCCATTTTTACGGAATATGATGCGCTTAACTGCAACAACGCCAACACCTTGGAGTCCCTCGAGAAGTTCTTCCTCACTAGTGTGTAAGAAGTCGTCCTCGGAGAGGACCCCACGGATGGTGTTGAGCGTGCGGTGAGGGCTAACCGACACTTTTACATCAAGAAAACAAGTCAGCTTCAGGATCGCTTCACTTTGTTTTTTGGTGGTTACCTCCACTAGGAGGTCTCCGGAGTGCTGCTTTTTAGCCTTGTAGGAGAACCCGACAAGGTTTTCTAGTACCTTCGCAACAACAAAAGGCGACAGCTTTGCAACAGGTTTTTGTTCATCAAGCGAATGAACAACGAAAAACTTTGTAAATGTTTCTCCTTCAGAGTCTTTGTCGATGGTCTTGGGTTCAAGGCAACGCCTTTTAAAGGCCTGCCCTGAACGGGGTTTGGAAGAGAGGGGCGCCATAGGAGGGCAAAGAGTGTTCAGAATCCGCGGTGCACCGCCCACCACCGAGCCCAACAAGGGAATAGGTAACGCTTCATAACAAGAAGGGCTTGGCTGAAGACGTTACTCTATTAGTGCTGCCGGGAAACTATACCCAAGTGTGGGTCAAGACAGAGGTCTATTGCCACCCAAGGTTAGCCCTTGCCGCCAAAGAGGGGTGAAGGGGGGTAAGAGAAATGAGAGAGAAGTAAAAGAAACAGGAAAGGTAAAGGTGAAAGATTGGAGTGGATAGTAGAAGAAAAGGCGACTAGACTGAATCATCCTGGCCGGGCCTTACCAGGACTCCCGTCTACGAGAAGCGGGGGCCGAAGTGGTGTATTGCCTCACCCGGGGGGCCCCGAAGGGTCCAAACCTACCCCGGGCTCGGCTCAACCACCAGGATGCCCTTTTCCCCGGACACGGGAAAGCCACGCACAGCCAGACGTGGGCGGGCGAACCCGCATGGCTCGGGGTCCGTGGAGACGCCACTCTCCAAACACCTGCTTTCACAGATGCCCCCTGCGGGGCCCCGAGGAAGAAAGGAAAAAAAATGTGCAAACACTTTTAATCACGATGCATCCATAATTTCGACGTATAAATGAGCAGTTCCAATACGGAGATAACGTGTGGGAGAGGAGGAGACTCACAGATCTGATTGGAAGGATGCTGTGTAGCTGATTTTGTCTCTATAGTCCCTGTCCGAACGCGTTCGAACGCCGAACGCGATACACTGCGCAAGGAGCACACAACGCTCTCGTTCTTTCTGATTGGACGAAATCGATGGGTAGAGGGAAGGCCCGAGCCTTTGCGTCTACCTACTAATGGTTCCAATCAGAGTTCGACAGTGTGACTTCCTTGCGCGCTTTCTCCTCCTCCTCTCCCTCAGTGTCTCTCCGAGTAACGTAAAGCGTGGGTCCAATGGCGCGGCAACACTCGAAGCGTCGCATAAAGAATTTTTATTTGTCACCGTACGACTCTGTTGCGCTAGGCCATAGATCAGGCGCCCGTACATAATGACACGGGACTTGATTTGCTGAACTATTTGAATGGATATCACGGTTATCGATTTATTTAAATGCTGGCTGGTGAAGTAATTTTTTTTTTTAATTTAATTTCTTCGTCGGCGCGTTTCAACAACAACATGTAAAAAATGAATGAAAGTTGGAGCGAAATTACTGTGAGGAGGAAAACTGCATGGCGCGATATTAGTTTTGGGGTCGATGGTGCCGTCGAATTCAACGTAGATTTATTTTCGAGATGTAAACATAATTCTCCAACCTTCCGCGGCGCTTAATTACCGGGATATTGATTTTGGCGTTGTAATTATTTGTGCCAAGTCTTAAAATCTCCGTCACAACCGGGTGAAACAAAAAAAAAAGAAAGAAAAAGGAAGCATAAGAAAAAAAGCAAATCCCTTTGGCAGCTACGCAAACTCAAAATATTGTTCGTAGACAGAAATGGAACGGAGTTTATAAATTATGTACGTTATGATGTTTTAGAGCGCAGGTCTTAGCCGCCCGTTTCCGTGTTTCGCAGAGTCGGCGTCGGCGTAACCGCGCAAAATTTAGCGGGAAAATTGACGTCACGTGACCTCAACCCCAATTCAATTCCCCGCTAAATTTAGAGGATGTGGAGGAGGAGGAGGAAGAAAAGGAGAAGGAGATGAGAAAGGGAAGAGGGAAGGAGGAGAGGGCATGGAGGAGGAGGAAGGGCATACCCTCCCCTCTGTACCCTCCCCTCCTCCTCATCAAGAGCTGCGCTCTAATTTCGCGTTACAGAGATTTGCGAACGTCTTTCATATTTTTATTAGGTACTTCGATATTTTTATCCTTCCATTATATTCTGGTCCGGATGTATCTTAAATATGGAGTCGAATAAGTGTGAGCCATTATCAACAACTCAATTATTTTACGAAGGGGACCAGGGTCAGAGCCGTATATTAGGAGAGTTTGGACAATAGGCGGAGCAAAGGCCGCAAACAGCGCCGAATATTCCCCCCACGCTTAGAGCGTAAACTAAATTTGTGACACAGCGTCGACCAATCAGGAGACCTCTACTACATCTCACAAATGTCTGCAGTGAAGACAAAGGCACAGGCGCGTGAGCCTAGCTCAGCGAAACGCTTTTGTTTGTACGAGACCTCGTGCATAGGAGGCACTTTCCAAAGCCACGCGCTCGTGCCCATGCCTTTGTGTGCACTGCTAGAACAGCGTCCTGAGACTGGCTGAAAGAAAGCAGTGCAAAGGGTGGGGTGCGCGAGCGTCTTGAGACGCGGAGTTCCGCTCGGCACGGCTCAAATTATACTTCGTTTCACTTTATCTGCCAGCGAAGCCAAAGCTAGAAGCGCGAGACCAGCGCTTTTTGCATTTCTCCCCAGCTCGCGCGCTCGAGCAAAGCCTGAACGCACGGAGCTTCCGTGCTCGCGCTTCCAGTTTTGCCTTCGCTCGCACATAAGGCGAAACGAAGTATAGTCGTGTCACACATTTAGAGCACACGAGCACCGCTAGGGGCTGTTTCGCGGCCTGTGGTTGGCCCCGAGATGCTCGCCTATTCAAACCAATGTATGGCCAAACTCTCTCAATAAACGGCTCTGACCAGGGTATGAGGCAGACAGACGACAATTTGTAAACTATATACTATTGCAATGATGGTAGTTAATTTAGTTAGTATTTACACAAATCAGTAGTTTATGTTAATCGAAAGACGACTTTGGGATTGGGAGAATTCAAATCCCAAATACGGGGTGTTTCAGCGAAGAATCAAAAATCGCTGCGAATAGAGTGGTTGAGAAGGAGGGAAACTCCTTCCGGCAACAAACTGCCAGCCACGGCGGAAGCCGTCAGTGATTGGAAGCAACAACATACTAATTAAATTAATGATTAACTAGAATTTACTAATTCACCTTTTAATTAGTGACAATATAATACATGGTTTCAACTAGAAACTTACTGATCATCACGAAAACCAATAAAACCTGGAAACGCATACAAATTGAGCGTTGTTCTCGGCAGGCATTGAAATACGGCACCTGCCTTATATCTTTTTACAATTAGTGGATTTAGTGGTTTCCGACGTTGCTCAGCGGGTTTTTAATTAGAAGCATATGGTTATCTTCACTAATTTTATAAGCGGATAAGTTTTCTTGAAGTTATTTAGCTAATTAGTATATGCAATCCCTGAAGTCCGCCGTGGCATGCAATTTGTTCCCGCCAAACGTGTTTTTTTTTTCTTTTTTCTCGACCACCTCATTTTTAAGGATTTCTGCTAGGGGTGTGCGAATATTCGAAATCTCGAATACGAATCGAATATTTTCTCTATTCGAAACGTATTCGATTCGAAAATTGCATAATCGGAAGTTCCCGAATATTCGGCCAAAGCCGAATATTCGGGAAAAACGGTGATTATTCGCATCAAACTGCGAATATTCGAGCAAGTAACGAATAATCTGCCTGCCACGCATTCCCCTATGAATATGTTTATTCACTGAGAAAGGCGTGTGATGCGTGCGTTACCGGTCTGCTCCGTCTCTATCTGTCCGATGGCAGCAAGACAGGATCAGTTTCGGTTTCTTTTTCACCAAGCCCTTTGTTGTGTGGCACTTTTATAGCAGTATGTGATTTAATTGCGCGTTCTATAAATTGACACAATAAAATAAACCTCGAGAGTGAAATATAATTATAAAATAAATCTCGAGAGTGTTATCTAATATAAATGTTCGAAAAAAAAAAATCTAGGCGCGAACAGAACATTGCATCGCCATTGACCACAACTCCTGCCACTACCGCGCAGACAAAGCTAGGGATGTCGCGAACCTGCCCAGGTTCGAGCTCGACCAAGTTGGCCTTTTTGAACCTTCAATGTAATGTTGGACAAAGGTTTGACTGAAGTTCGACGTTCGTGTGCATGCGCGAAAATTAAAAAAAAAAAAAATCTAGTTGATTTTATTTGGCAGAGGAAGTGCAATATTTGTTAGGTTTATTGGCATCACTGGTTCACATTAATAACTAATGAAAGCGTTAAAAGTGCATATTTTCGCTTTTATATGGTGTAAATATCGGTAACCCTTTTATGAAATATAAAATAAAGTACTCTCTAAATTATTTGTTTCCCAAAAGTTGAAATACTTGTGTAGCAGCCGGGCAACACTGTCCGCAAGTCGAACTTCGAACTTTAGTGAAATTTCGCAGGTTTCCAGTGAAAGGGTCTTTCTACGTTGAACAGTTAATTTTCCTACATGATAATTTGTAATGAGTGCGTTACTAGTAATATCTTTAGCCTGCTGCAGCCCAGTAAAATGCAGCTGCATTGATTTATTTTAAAAAGGCAATAAAGCCTGCTGTTACCTCTTGTTTTGCAATTTTTTATTACTAGACACATATTCGATATTCGATTCGATATTCGAAACCCGTTTTTTGTCTTATTCGTATTCGATTCGTATTCGAAAATTTCTATATTCGCACACCCCTAATTTCTGCAAGTCTTCGCTGAAACAGCCGTTATATTATGTGGCCGAGTGTGTTACGCACAGTCCCCTGCCGGAACGTGGAGCGAAATATCAGCATTTTAGATTTAAAGGTAGATACTTCCGTCGACTTAATTATAGACTGCTTTTGTATCGAGCTACTTTTGAGCAGTCATTATGACATGAGAAAGGGTAAATGTCTCAGAATAGAAGCTATACTTATCTACAAACTGGATTGCCGCCCCTGTGAGCAATTCAAGGCATCAAGCTTGACGATCTTATTCAAATAAAATATTCTTGTTACAGCGGTAAACGAGCAACTTTTGAATTTCCCTCATCTGATATGTTGTGACACTTTACAAAGACACATAAGCGATTCTTGCTCTCTTTACACAAGCAACTGGTTTACGGTGCACGAAGCTGCCCCGCTTTATGTTTTCTTGGCAAGTGATATTCTACTATACCATTTCTGCGTTCACTTCAGCAGCGCCCGGGAGGAGTGACGCGGACTATTTTCGAATTATTCCCATTTTTATTCGTTGCAGGTATTTTAAAGATTATGAGCACATTTATCGACCGAACTTGCGTTAGACGGTGCCATCTTGGCGGCATCCAAACAAAGGTGTGTCAGCTAACATGACGAATGCGTACCAAACTATATTCAGACTTGGAGGGATAACACTCGTATACGCCGACATTTGCAATGTCAAGCTTCCTTTTTCAATATATGAAAACCCATGAAGGTTACAGCGTGAAGAAAAATGATATTTAGATAAAGCGGGACAAAGCGGAAAGCATTACAGATATATCAACCGCTGCACAAAGACTTGATTCATGGTTGCACGAACGCCAGAGATGTTGCAAAACGACGCGGATGATGTGCCAGGTGGTTTAAAATTCCGCGATTCTTAAGCAGTGCCAGGCCAACTGCGATGACAGTAGGCAGTTGAAAAAAAGATTCGCGTGTTATCCAGGGGTCATGTACAGGCTCCCAAATGTAGTGCCAGGCTTTTCAGCACTTTGAAATAAATGCTCTAGGTGCGTGGGTAGGTCTGTTGTGCGTAAATTGGCATTTTTATGTCGCAGCCAGACTCATTTGTGCGTGAAAACGGCACAAATAAATTGGTACCCTCGAAAATACAATCAGAGTGGCACCATCAGGAAAACCCGTAAAAAAATCCGGTGTGAGCAATTCGGACACACGCATTTACACATGCGTAGAAGCGTGCACGCACAAAAGCGTACACACAAACGTATACATACATATGGTCACACGCACATACACATTCACTCACACACGCACACACACACACACACACACGCTATTGTACGTGTGTGTACTCCTTTGTGTTTCCTTCTTGTGTGAGTGTGACTGTATATCCGCGCTGTTCCATCCAAGTGTGCACTCCGTATTCAGCTAACACCCTGATAATTATTAACACGGCAGGACTGTTGTATTTACCTTTGGTACAGCATACTGTGTTTGCCGCACTCACTTGCAATTATACATATATTGTTATCCCAAAAGCGATCCTCACAATCAAATGAGAACACGGACCTCCTACCTCTTCAATTTTCCTATAGCGGCGATACCCAAGCAAGAGAGTAACGTGGTAGGGTTTCGCGTGAAATCGTAATTTTTGTTTAAAGGCCCGTTCACACTCTTGCGACCGAGTACGACTGAGAGAGACGAGATCTCTTAAAGCTTCTTAAATTTTTTTAGAACGAGGGAACACACTGGCATTGTGGCGCCATCTATGCGGTGACCCTGGAACTGCATTTCACAAGAGCGAAGGTTTTGCGGGATTTCCGAGGTCAAATGTGCGTAATACACATAGAAAGGCTCGTTTATAACATTGCCAAAAGTTTTTCGAGCCAAGAAAGAAAGGATAATGCGCGAGAGAAATAAAAAAATATGCCGGACCGCCGAGTTTACACTGCCACCCAATAGATGGCGCCAGTGTGTCCTCTGGTTTAAGAAGTTTTAAGGAACCCAGGTTTAAGAGGTCGCAAGAGTGTGAACGGGCCTTTAGACATTCACGATGGGACAAACACTTGTTTGGCATAAGCACTTATAATATTTTGATTTGCGAACTTTCCTCAAAGTAGTAATTTCAGCTGAGATCAGCTGATGCAGTTTTCGGTTGAAATCCGGCAGTCCCATTCAGACGCTGCCTTTGGACGTCGGTGTTTAGTCATAATACTCTAAACGGTATCATTTGATGACAAATGATAATTTAGGCTTATTCTACGCGTGGATTTGCATTAAGGTTGGCGCCACAATCAAGTAAAGAAAGGTTCCAAGCAAGAAAAGAAAATAATTAGTTTGCTTCTCGTTCTGCAGTTCAACAACGTAAATGAATGCAGTCTCGGGTTCATTAGCTAAACGGGTCGCATTGCGAAAATATACGCTTCACAAGATTCCAACTCAATAGCGTGTCATGAATTTTCGAATTTGTTTTTGTTCCAGGTCACACACCATGGCAAGATCGAAGCTGCAATACACAATTAATGAAAGTTCAAGACCATCAGACACGCAAAGCGGGCAGAGGTGGGATAGGAAGAAGGAAGCACACAGTTCTCCGTTCCTAATGACTATTATAGCGGGCAAGCTTCCCGGGAAGCAGGGATTCAGTGTAATGAACCGAACAATCATCGAACCTTCGCGGAAATGACGCTCTCCATACGGCGAGACCGACAGAGCCTGTTCTTTATTACTTCGCATCGAAAACGTCTGGGCAAGATAAATGGCCTGCTGTGATTGGGCTGTGGTGGGAACGATTTGTTATTTCGCCATGGTAAGATTATTCGTTTTTTTTTTAAGCGATAAATTGGTTTATTGCTTCTTAAGCGAAAGATCGCTTTACTCACCCGCTTCTGCTCACATCTGTATTCTGGATTAGGGTACCATTTTACTATCTCGTAAAGAACACCAGTGTTGACTTCTGACATGAGCGATCATGGCTACAGTTGAGATAAAGTACTTCTAAATTGGAATTGAGTTACAGATTCAATTACCCTCATTCAAGGCAGTAAACTATGGTAATAATTACTACAACGTAAAATTAGTAATTTCAACCCCGCAATAATTTAGATAGGATAGAAATTGTTATATACACTCCACGTATAGTCGGTAACCGAATAGGAGTTCAGGGGAAGTTCCTCCCACCTCCATGCGCCTTCGGAAAGTGAACGTTGGAGTAGAGGAGGCGACCTCCTCTCTGGCATTTGCTCCGCTAAAGTGGAAAGAGGTGGAAGGCGCTTCCAATGAACTCTTAACCTGCGACAGACTATAGGGGCATTAATTTGACTGCATTGTTAAGCAATAAAATTAATTATGTCATCACTTTCTCAGACTATACATATAATAATTTTGTTGCGTTAATATAATAATAAAAGACGTACTCTATTTTCCCCTCGCATATGTGCTAGCTCTAGAATAACATCAAACACCTTTCATTCGTACCACTTGCGCTTACATCCAAGACCCACATGGCGCAGTCAAGTGTTTTGACGCCGGCCTGAGGAAAGAATGGTTATCACGGTCCAGAGATTTGTTTGTAATAGCTACAGTTGCGTGAGTCTTTAGTTATGAGCCCCAACCGTCAATGCATTGGCTGCACTTGAGCGACATCCGTACTATAACGCAGTGTACGCATGCATCGAAACCTTGAGCAACCTCCAGCGGTAGTGCTTCGGCGTCATATCTTAGTTCAGGTACGAAGGTGAAGCTATAGAAACTGAAAGCTTAAGAAATTAAGAACCGCAGAGCGTGGCTAAACACTTCCCCTTCTTCTTGCGTTGTGGTTGGTTCGTCGGTTTCTTAACGGCTAATGGAGGAAGCTGATTGGCTGCAAGGAAAATTATAAAATTCCCGGGACTGTCTACACTGTGCGCTTCTTAAAGGGCCCCTGAAAAGAAAAATTGTTTTTTTTTTCTAGACAGTCTGGTTGGGACACGTATATCAAAAAATAACTTTTACGTGAAAAAAAACATACAAACAAACTAAGTTAGAGCAATACTGACGGCGCGAGACGCGATTGAGTTGGTAGTCACCTCCTTTCGGCTGTACGACACGCCAGCGCGCGACAGGAGAGCGCCGCGACACGAGAGCGCGTGCAATTAGAGCGCGCGTCACGAGAGCGCATGTGCGCGCCTTGGGAATGATCTATGTTTGAGTCTACAAACAAATGCTTTCTCAGATCGAACGCTCTACGTCATTTTTTTCGTTGAGTAGGCAGACCTGTGAGAAGTCTAAAGAATACAATTTTCGCACACTTGAAATGAAGAAGCAAGATACAGAGTTTTGGAAATATAGTTGTTTATCGATTGCCGTTTCATAATAAAAAAAAACAAAGACTTTCGAAGATTGAATGACTGCGCAACACCGCGGATGTAGTCTAGCATGCACCTTTGTTCGTACTTTTCAACTAGCTTGTTCAGACTCTTCGCTACGCGAACGTTGAAGGCCTTGCTGTTCCTTTGAGGCTCTCCACGAAGTACATCCGCCAGCTTCTGCTTTGTCAAGCTCTGCTCTCTTTGAAATGCGGCCACTAGCTTGTAAGTGTCCAACATATTTTGCAGTACCTCCAATGTCCACCAACCTTGAACAGCACATATTGAAGACAACATCTTCAAAGCACAAAGCCCTACTTTAAAAAAAAAAAAAAAAAAAAAAATATATATTGTTTTGGTAAAAGAAAAAAAAAACGCCCTGTATGTTGCATATAATTTACAATATATTGGGCAACTAACTTACGTGCCAAAAACAGCGCTATCCGAGAAAACATGTGTTTGAAGACTCCAATATCGATCATTCCCAAGGCGCGCACATGCGCTCTCGTGACGCGCGCCCTAATGGCACGCGCTCTCGTGTCGTGGCGCTCTCCCGTCTTGCGCTCTGGTGCAACACCACCTAGAGGAGAAGGCCAGAACACGCCTCGAGTGACGTCACGGCAGCAGGCTGACGTGCGCCGCGCTATAAGCTGAGCTGAAGGCTTCGCGCGTAGGTTTTACGTCGTAGAAACGCGGGTTTTCGCACTATTTATTTTTTATGAGCTAACATGAGAGCTGTGAACGCCGAGTGATTTAAAGCACCAATTTTAGAACGCAGGAAAATTATTATAACCTCCAATTATCGTAGTGAAATACAAGAAAGTGATATCTTGACACAGATGTGTTCTTTTTTTAAGCGATAAACTGGGTGGTGTAGTTGTCTCTGAACGACATGGAAGTTGTATAAAAGAAGAATCCATGTGAAATGGCAATAATTGAAGTAATGGGACCAGATAAAATGAACTACAGTAACAATCGGATAAATGATGCAGAGGCATTCATTTAATTTCATTTCATTTTATTCACCTCAAAGGCATCTGAAGACGCATTACATGAGGGAGATTCAAAAATAACAGACACAAAAGTAATTGAACATGAAAAATAGACACCAACGAAAAAAAATCACAGACACACACACAAAAAACGGTTATTAGCTGATTATTGTTATGATGCAGTTTTACAAATGAAGGTTCAGCTAAACAAATTAGTGCACTTCTTTTTAAATGAAATGGAATCTCTCAGTTACAATATGGTCAGGTAGTTTGTTCCAGTCAGTGGTGCAAAGTACTAAGGAGGAAAAGAGGAAAGTGTAAGTATGGCACTGAAATGGTTCCATCTTGCAGGAATTATCTAATATGGATTATGTAAAATTGGCAGCCCAGCACTAAGTAGATTGAAAATCGGAATCTGAGTAATATACAGCTTGAATAAAACACAATCGGGCTAATTGTCGTCTTCTTTCTATATTAAAAAGATTTATGCTAGCTTTTAAAGCGGAGACACTAGTTTCGGATGAATAATCACTGCATATAAATCTGGCTGCTTTGGTTCGAAGATTCGAACCTCGAGATTAGGTAGCTTAGGTGTGGATTCCAAATTATGCTTGCATATTCTAATTTTGGGAGGATAAATGTTTTGTATGCGAGTAGTTTTGTTTCAATGGGAGCTAGATCCCTACTGAAAACTATCAGTAGCATGAGAAATTGTTGTGTCCAATAAACACATATGAATCAAATGAGATAGATAAGAACATATAAGATCTATATAAGATATATAAGAAACTTGTAAAAGGTTTCTCATACGGTTCTTATATATCTTATATAGTTCTCATATATCTTGTATGATTCATGTGTTTGTTAGACAAGAAATTTCTCACACAAATGGCTTTTTCACAAACCAAGTGTTTTTAGTGCACTATTTGTTATTTGCTCAATCAATGATAATGAGTCTGTAAAATACACGCCCAAATACTTGTACGACAATGAGTGTTCTAGTGGTTGTGAAAGTAATAAGTACTGGGTTAGTGTTTTAGTGGAGGACTTAATTATGGACATTTGTTTGCATTTACGTGCGTTAATGGTCATCTGCAGTAGGGAACACCATGATGATATTGTATCTAAATCGTCTTGGACAATATTGTGATCACTATAAGTGTATTATTTCCTGGTAAATACCTCAAGCATCAGCGAAAAGTCTAATTGTCGATTTAATTGATGATGGTAGGTCAATGACATTTATTAGAAACAATAGAGGCCCGAGTACACTACCCTTAGGGACACCTGATGCAACATCAACGGGACCGAAATTGCCAGACAAGTATAAAAGTAATAACATTCTAAAATTGTGATGTGCTGGTTTGAAAAATGTATTGCACATAGTTTGAAAAACGTATTGCACATATTTTGACAAACTTTTCTTAGACCTGTAATAAATCTGTATAGGTTCAGCAATTCAATGAACTCTGCCTGTTCAAATATAGTACTTGTTTTACAGCAAGCAACATATCCTATCTGGTTACTACATTAAAAAAAAAAAAAAAAACACCTGTAACCTATTTCTTGGCAATTTCATAATGTGAAAACTTTATCTTTGCAAAAAAAGCACCGTAATACCCGAGCGTTGCCCCATACGCTGATATACTTCAGTACCGAGTCTGTGAAACGACACAGTTAGGGTGGCTAAAAACAAGTTTTGTACACAAATAGAAGTGGGCATGGGAGCTTCATATTCAAAGTTGCTTGCATTTACAATACAGAAGAGAGTCGTAAATAAGAAATCGGTCACCTTTGAACACTGCGAAGCGAGCCTCCTGGTATCCATAAGTTCTGCGAATATCCGTCTTGAAAAAAATTGATACACATGCATCTTAGATGCCGTAGATTTTGTGACACCGAGACACACAATATCTGTGCAGCATGTCGGCATTTACGCTGTAGCATCACAAGGATAGCCAAGAGACTGCTACAAAGAAACCGACTATCTGCACACACACACACACACACACACACACAGATGCACCGACTTCATAGAGCAGTTGCCTTGTCATGACGACGAAGCGCAAGCACGTTGCTGGCCGGACAGGAACTAATTTGTTTAGCGTTGACCCCTTAGCTTTGTTTTTTAGATTTTGTACTGGCACTTTTCGTATTGTTGTCCTTGCAACAAAGGTTTCTGAGTTGAATGTTTTCACTGCAGTCCAACGCATGCTTCAGCTCAAACTCACAATGGGTTCACCATCAAAGGCATCAGACGTACTCTTCCTTGGTCTGAGTTCGCTTCTTGACATCTGTGACGGTTGGCAGCGAGTGTCTTTGATTGCAGAGTTTCAGCTTTCCTTTTTTTTTGTTTGGCATTCTTGGGATTAATGCGAACATTCATCTTGCTGCAAAGATGTCACAAGAAAATGCTTGTGCATTTTCTTGTGAAAATTGAAAATGCTTGTGCATTTTCAATTTTCCCGCAAACATTAGTGGGGAAACTGAATTGGTGCATATGTCACGTGACGTCAATTTTTACGGTAGATTTAGCGGGCAATCTGACTTTACCTGAAGTCCCGTGACGTCAGGTCACGTGTTATCAATTTTCCCGCAAACATTAGTGGGGAAACTGATTTGGTGCATATGTCACGTGACGTCAATTTTTACGGTAGATTTAGCGGGCAATCTGACTTTACCTGAGGTCCCGTGACGTCAGGTCACGTGTTATCAATTTTCCTGCAAACATTAGTGGGGAAACAGAATTGGTGCATAGGTCACGTGACGTCAATTTTTACGGTAGATTTAGCGGGCAATCTGACTTTACCTGAGGTCCCGTGACGTCAGGTCACGTGTTATCAATTTTCCCGCAAACATTAGTGGGGAAACTGAATTGGTGCGTAGGTCACGTGACGTCAATTTTTACGGTAAATTTAGCGGGCAATCTGACTTTACCTGAGGTCCCGTGACGTCAGGTCACGTGTTATCAATTTTCCCGCAAACATTAGTGGGGAAACTGAATTGGTGCATAGGTCACGTGACGTCAATTTTTACGGTAGATTTAGCGGGCAATCTGACTTTACCTGAGGTCCCGTGACGTCAGGTCACGTGTTATCAATTTTCCCGCAAACATTAGTGGGGAAACTGAATTGGTGCATAGGTCACGTGACGTCAATTTTTACGGGTAGAGTTTAGCGGGCAATCTGACTTTAACCTGAGGTCCACGTGACGTCAGGTCACGGGGTATCAATTTTCCCGCAAACAGTAGTGGGGGAAACTGAATTGGTGCATAGGTCACGTGACGTCAATTGTAACGGTAGATTAGCGGGCAATCTGAACTTACCTGAGGTCCCGTTGACTGGGTCAGGGTTCACGTTGGGTTATCAATTTCCGCGCAAACATTAGTGGGAAACTGAGGTAGTTTGTGCATAGGGCAATAGGGAGTCATTACGTAGAATTTAGCGGCAATCTGACTTTACCTGAGGCCATGATGATATTGTATCTAAATCGTCTTGGACAATATTGTGATCACTATAAGTGTATTATTTCCTGGTAAATACCTCAAGCATCAGCGAAAAGTCTAATTGTCGATTTAATTGATGATGGTAGGTCAATGACATTATTAGAAACAATAGAGGCCCGAGTACACTACCCTTAGGGACACCTGATGCAACATCAACGGGACCGAAATTGCCAGACAAGTATAAAAGTAATAACATTCTAAAATTGTGATGTGCTGGTTTGAAAAATGTATTGCACATAGTTTGAAAAACGTATTGCACATATTTGACAAACTTTTCTTAGACCTGTAATAAATCTGTATAGGTTCAGCAATTCAATGAACTCTGCCTGTTCAAATATAGTACTTGTTTTACAGCAAGCAACATATCCTATCTGGTTACTACATTAAAAAAAAAAAAAAAAAAAAAAAAAAAAAAAAAAAAAAAAAAAAAAAAAAAAAAAAAAAAAAAAAAAAAAAAAAAAAAAAAAAAAAAAAAAAAAAAAAAAAAAAAAAAAAAAAAAAAAAAAAAAAAAAAAAAAAAAAAAAAAAAAAAAAAAAAAAAAAAAAAAAAAAAAAAAAAAAAAAAAAAAAAAAAAAAAAAAAAAAAAAAAAAAAAAAAAAAAAAAAAAAAAAAAAAAAAAAAAAAAAAAAAAAAAAAAAAAAAAAAAAAAAAAAAAAAAAAAAAAAAAAAAAAAAAAAAAAAAAAAAAAAAAAAAAAAAAAAAAAAAAAAAAAAAAAAAAAAAAAAAAAAAAAAAAAAAAAAAAAAAAAAAAAAAAAAAAAAAAAAAAAAAAAAAAAAAAAAAAAAAAAAAAAAAAAAAAAAAAAAAAAAAAAAAAAAAAAAAAAAAAAAAAAAAAAAAAAAAAAAAAAAAAAAAAAAAAAAAAAAAAAAAAAAAAAAAAAAAAAAAAAAAAAAAAAAAAAAAAAAAAAAAAAAAAAAAAAAAAAAAAAAAAAAAAAAAAAAAAAAAAAAAAAAAAAAAAAAAAAAAAAAAAAAAAAAAAAAAAAAAAAAAAAAAAAAAAAAAAAAAAAAAAAAAAAAAAAAAAAAAAAAAAAAAAAAAAAAAAAAAAAAAAAAAAAAAAAAAAAAAAAAAAAAAAAAAAAAAAAAAAAAAAAAAAAAAAAAAAAAAAAAAAAAAAAAAAAAAAAAAAAAAAAAAAAAAAAAAAAAAAAAAAAAAAAAAAAAAAAAAAAAAAAAAAAAAAAAAAAAAAAAAAAAAAAAAAAAAAAAAAAAAAAAAAAAAAAAAAAAAAAAAAAAAAAAAAAAAAAAAAAAAAAAAAAAAAAAAAAAAAAAAAAAAAAAAAAAAAAAAAAAAAAAAAAAAAAAAAAAAAAAAAAAAAAAAAAAAAAAAAAAAAAAAAAAAAAAAAAAAAAAAAAAAAAAAAAAAAAAAAAAAAAAAAAAAAAAAAAAAAAAAAAAAAAAAAAAAAAAAAAAAAAAAAAAAAAAAAAAAAAAAAAAAAAAAAAAAAAAAAAAAAAAAAAAAAAAATACGGTAGATTTAGCGGGCAATCTGACTTTACCTGAGGTCCCGTGACGTCAGGTCACGTGTTATCAATTTTCCCGCAAACATTAGTGGGGAAACTGAATTGGTGCATAGGTCACGTGACGTCAATTTTTACGGTAGATTTAGCCGGCAATCTGACTTTACCTGAGGTCCCGTGACGTCAGGTCACGTGTTATCAATTTTCCCGCAAACATTAGTGGGGAAACTGAATTGGTGCTTAGGTCACGTGACGTCAATTTTTACGCGAAATATAGCGGGGAACATGAATTTCTCTGAGGTCCAGTGACGTCAGGTCACGTGACATAAATTCTCCTGCCAAATTTAGCGGGGAAACTGAATTGATGCATAGGTAACGTGACGTCAATTTTTACGTGAAATATAGCGGGGAACATGAATTTCTCTGAGGTCCAGTGACGTCAGGTCACGTGACATAAATTTTCCTGCCAAATTTAGCGGGGAAACTGAATTGATGCATAGATCACTAGACGTCAATTTTTACGCGAAATATAGCGGGGACATTAATTTCTCTGAGGTCCAGTGACGTCAGGTCACGTGACATAAATTTTCCTGCCAAATTTAGCGGGGAAACTGAATTGATGCCTAGGTCACGTGACGTCAATTTTTACGTGAAATATAGCGGGGAACATGAATTTCTCTGAGGTCCAGTGACGTCAGGTCACGTGACATAAATTTTCCTGCCAAATTTAGCGGGGAAATTGAATTGATGCATAGATCACTAGGTGTCGATTTTTACGCGAAATATAGCGGGGACATGAATTTCTCTGAGGTCCAGTGACGTCAGGTCACGTGACATAAATTTTCCTGCCAAATTTAGCGGGGAAACTCAATTGATGCATAGGTCACGTGACGAAAATGTTTACGCAAAATATAGCGGGGAACATGAATTTCTCTGAGGTACCGTGACGTCAGGTCACGTGACATAAATTTTCCTGCCAAATTTAGCCGGGAAACTGAATTTATGCATAGGTCACGTGACGTCAACTTTTGCGCTAAATATAGCGGGGAACATGAATTTCTCTGAGGTCCAGTGACGTCAGGTCACGTGACATAAATTTTCCTGCCAAATTTAGCGGGGAAACTGTATTGATGCATAGGTCACGTGACGTCAATTTTTTACGCGAAATATAGCGGGAACATGAAGTTCTCTGAGGTCCCGTGACGTCAGGTCACGTGACATCAATTTTCCCGCCAACTTTAGCGGGGAAACTGAATTGGTGCATATGTCACGTGACCTCAATTGTTTTTGCCTAATTAGCGGGGAACCTGAATTTTTCTGTAGGTCCCGCGGCGTCAGGTCACGTGACATCAATTTTCCCGCCAACTTTAGCGGGAAACTGAATTGGTGCATATGTCACGTGACCTCAATTGTTTTGCCTAATTTAGCGGGACCTGAATTTTTCTGTAGGTCCCGCGGCGTCAGGTCACGTGACATCAATTTTCCCGCCAACTTTAGCGGGGGAAACTGAATTGGTGCATATGTCACGTGACCTCAATTGTTTTTGCCTAATTTAGCGGGGAACCTGAATTTTTCTGTAGGTGCCGCGGCGTCAGGTCACGTGACATCAATTTTCCCGCCAACTTTAGCGGGGAAACTGAATTGGTGCATATGTCACGTGACCTCAATTGTTTTTGCCTAATTTAGCGGGGAACCTGAATTTTTCTGTAGGTCCCGCGGCGTCAGGTCACGTGACATCAATTTTCCCGCCAACTTTAGCGGGGAAACTGAATTGATGCCTAGGTCACGTGACGTCAATTTTTACGTGAAATATAGCGGGGAACATGAATTTCTCTGAGGTCCAGTGACGTCAGGTCACGTGACATAAATTTTCCTGCCAAATTTAGCGGGGAAATTGAATTGATGCATAGATCACTAGGTGTCGATTTTTACGCGAAATATAGCGGGGACATGAATTTCTCTGAGGTCCAGTGACGTCAGGTGACGTGACATAAATTTTCCTGCCAAATTTAGCGGGGAAACTCAATTGATGCATAGGTCACGTGACGAAAATGTTTACGCAAAATATAGCGGGGAACATGAATTTCTCTGAGGTACCGTGACGTCAGGTCACGTGACATAACTTTTCCTGCCAAATTTAGCCGGGAAACTGAATTTATGCATAGGTCACGTGACGTCACTTTTTGCGCTAAATATAGCGGGGAACATGAATTTCTCTGAGGTCCAGTGACGTCAGGTCACGTGACATAAATTTTCCTGCCAAATTTAGCGGGGAAACTGTATTGATGCATAGGTCACGTGACGTCAATTTTTACGCGAAATATAGCGGGGAACATGAAGTTCTCTGAGGTCCCGTGACGTCAGGTCACGTGACATCAATTTTCCCGCCAACTTTAGCGGGGAAACTGAATTGGTGCATATGTCACGTGACCTCAATTGTTTTTGCCTAATTTAGCGGGGAACCTGAATTTTTCTGTAGGTCCCGCGGCGCCAGGTCACGTGACATTAATTTTCCCACCAACTTTAGCGGGGAAACTGAATTGGTGCATATGTCACGTGACCTCAATTGTTTTTGCCTAATTTAGCGGGGAACCTGAATTTTTCTGTAGGTCCCGCGGCGTCAGGTCACGTGACATCAATTTTCCCGCCAACTTTAGCGGGGAAACTGAATGGTGCATATGTCACGTGACCTCAATTGTTTTTGCCTAATTTAGCGAGGAACCTGAATTTTTCTGTAGGTCCCGCGGCGTCAGGTCACGTGACATCAATTTTCCCGCCAACTTTAGCGGGGAAACTGCTTTGGTGCATATGTCACGTGACCTCAATTGTTTTTGCCTAATTTAGCGGGGAACCTGAATTTTTCTGTAGGTCCCGCGGCGTCAGGTCACGTGACATCAATTTTCCCGCCAACTTTAGTGGGGAAACTGAATTGGTGCATATGTCACGTGACCTCAATTGTTTTTGCCTAATTTAGCGGGGAACCTGAATTTTTCTGTAGGTCCCGCGGCGTCAGGTCACGTGACATCAATATTCCCGCCAACTTTAGCGGGGAAACTGAATTGGTGCATATGTCACGTGACCTCAATTGTTTTTGCCTAATTTAGCGGGGAACCTGAATTTTTCTGTAGGTCCCGCGGCGTCAGGTCACGTGACATTAATTTTCCCGCTAAATTTAGCGGGTACACTTTTCGTTTACGCTTACGCCCTCGCAAAACCGGGGGACGGGTCACTAACAGCTGCTGCTGTAAAACAGAAAACAAAAAAAAAAAAAAAAAACATAAAAGTTTTATTTTAGTTTTTTTAGTTCTGTAGCGCTTTTGAGCCTTTTATCACGGCGTTCCGCAAAGCAAAGAGCCCGGCAGGCTGTTGAAAACACGTGCGCAATACTTGCGCCTCCGATGGCCACATCTTGTTGTGATTCGTCCAACACCCAGACACAAGTGGGTTCCACTGATCCGAGCTGGCGCTTTTTTCTTAGACCGAAGCTCTAGAAATGTCGAAGCTCAACGGCTTCTCTAGAACCCTCGATCTTAGCCAAGGTTTTAAAGGGTAACCGATTAGCGTCTGACGCCATCTCATGACCAATACGACCTTATATCCTAGGAGTGATCGATGGTTATAAAAAGAAACCGCTGAGCCCTAGCTTGCAATCAGTTCCTACGACACTAAAAATACTCAAGTGCGCCTTCTTTCCAGCAAAGGACCCGGGGGATCCAAAGGCTATAGCTTACAGAGGAGCTCGGCGAATGGCGAGGATTAAGATAGCCCTGAATTACCCACCAAAAATATAAAACAACAACAATACAAAAGTGTTTGATCAGTATGCTTTTTGTGACGCTACAGGCGTGACGTAATCATGTGAAACGTCGTGCAATCCGTCAGGGTGCAGACAGGTTTCTTAGGTCTAAATATATTGTCAGTGTGATCATTTGTCAAGATTCCTCCGTAAGTTGCATCCACTGGCTTTCCCGACAGCCTTGCGGGAAAGTGTACGCGGTGGATTTCTTAGAGTGTACTGCCTTTTAAAGATTTACGAATTGCGGAATCACCCGACCCGACTAGTGAAAAATTTATAACAAAAAAGAAATATTACAAACTAATTTATGGAAACCAAGATAAAGTAATTTCTGACATTTTGCATGTGGAAGAGCAGTTATGTGCAGAGCAGAAAGGGTTATGGCGAGAAATGGCGCGGAAACGTATCTGCGACTCGATGACTTTTCTAAAAAAAATTTGTAGCGAGGGTTTCTAGTAGCATAAACTCAAAACTTAATAAATGTCATAAAGGATATGAAATTATGATTGAGGATAGAAGTTGTTGTGGAGCTCGTGACCTGTTTTCACTACAAAGCGCTCGCAAGTCAAGTTGATCTAGCTGCTCGAAGTCAGGGTTGAACTTATATTAAAATAAAAACTTGCGAAGGATCCCGGAAGATTGAAATTGATGACGGTTTGGGAAGAATAAGTAAGAATGAGGCCGCAAACTGGTATGTCGAGACCAGCATTGCTTCTTTCGAGGTTGGAATATCTCGCGGAAATGTCGTCTTCGTTCCGAATTTTAGTAATAAATTGCGTAGCTGCGTTTTTTTCAGTTTTACTGACAAAGGGTATAAACGAAACAAGAAACTTTGATACTTAAGTTGCTTCCAAGGACAAGCACACTCCAGCACACTAGAAGTATTAAAAAAAAACAGCCATGAAAACAAAAAGAACGATAACAACAACCGTAAATCCGGCGATCGCTTCTTTATGTTGCGCAGTGTACCCTTGAAGTGATTGAAGATATCAATAAAATCTCAGCTGGTGCCGCCTTCAACTTCAATTAAAACTTCAAAGGTATCCTGAATTCGTGTTTGCGAAGCACTGTTGAAGGGTGATTAATATACGTTTGTAATCTACAAAGCGCCTCTTTATTTATGTTTTTCAAGCAGTACCAGCCGGAGTAGCATCCTCAATTGTAATTAGGCTACTCAATGCTCTTGTTCAATCCACGTGAGTCTCAAATCGACTACCGCCACGTTGGGTGATGTCCGAAACTGCGTCATGATCGGAATTTCCGCAACTACATCAGGAAGGTTTTGGGAGAAAAAAAAAAACGAAATAAATTGTCCATCCCTTATCTTAGTATTCCGCCAGTACAAAGAAGCTTTCGCTCCATTGATGCTTTGTGTGAGCATGCCTTTCTGACACTCGAGTCGGTGGTTGTGTAAAAGAGTGTACCATTAAAAAATCATTATAGGTTTATGGTACATTTACTGCGAATTCATGGCGAGCATGTGCCCGGAATTTTAAACATAGTAAAACGAAATGGTGCTGACAGAAATAACACGAAAAAAGAAACGCCACAATGGCGGTTGGCGATCTGCTGTCAAACGTTACTTCTTCACGCTGCTCGAAAAGCTGTCTTTAGGAAATGACGGATGTCTTTCCCAAAATTTCAAGAGCTTAGGGTTTTACTTTTTCCGGTTTGTTATTTAAACTGGTATACAATACCAATGACGATAATAATCCCTGGAGAAGGGGAACAAGAGGGACGAAGGACAAACACAAATCTCCAAACACAACTAGGTGACTGGTGAGCGACCGAAAAAATCCGCCTGGTCCGGGTATCGAACCTGGGACCTCTCCATTACAGGTAGAGCGCTCTATCAACTAAGCTAACCAGGGGATAGATGTCAGTAGAGCAAACGGGTTTTATCCGCTGCCACCAGTCTAACACCAACAAGGGTTAAGCTTGCAATTTAAGGTTATAATTATAATGCAATTAAATGCAAAGGTGCAAGCAAGCTGGACAAGAATGACGATAATAATCCCTGGAGAAGGGAAACAAGAGGAACGAAGGAAAAACAAGAATCTCCAAACACAGCTAGGTGACTGGTGAGCGACCGAAAAAATCCGCCTGGTCCGGGTATCGAACCCGGGACCTCTCCATTACAGGTAGAGCGCTCTATCAACTGAGCTAACCAGGGGTTAGATGTCAGTAAACGTTAGACGTCAGTAAACGTTAGACGTCAGTTACTGACGTCTAACCCCTGGTTAGCTCAGTTGATAGAGCTCCACCTGTAATGGAGAGGTCCCGGGTTCGATACCCGGACCAGGCGAATTTTTTCGGTCGCTCACCAGTCACCTAGCTGTGTTTGGAGATTTGTGTTTGTCCTTCGTCCCTCTTGTTCCCCTTCTCCAGGGATTATTATCGTCATTCTTGTCCAGCTTGCTTGCACCTTTGCATTTAATTGCATTATAATTATACAATACCAAGTTTAAGTGGTTTCGTAAAATAGATATTCTGCTTAAATTGTCATATCAGTAGAAGAAAATATAACGCGCAATATTTGCTTCGAATAGGTACGTGAAAGATCTGAAACCTCTGACAGGTTAGTCACAAAGGGGCGCCTCAAATGGAGGCTCTGTGGAAAACTCGAGTTGAGCTGATACTTAATCTGAGCGTCAATTAGTGGGGAAGCTTGAGTTTGACACGTGTGACAAAATGAGGTCGTGGTATCAATTTTCATGGTGAATATAAAATGAATACGTCTTGGTAATATAACTTTCAATATTTGATGAATTAAGTATGCATTTTGTTAGATTACAGTTAGTTTGCATATGTACGTACACTCCCTTAGCAAGCGTGCACTTTGCCTTCTGGAGGATATCTCTTGCCAAATTTAGGCGTTTATAATTAATGAAGTTTTGATCACGTGCCTCAATGCACAGCGAATACTTATAATCCTTTTGGGATTCTGTTGTGCTTTATATCATACCCTTCACTTTATTATATAATTTTGACAATATTTCCCTTTTGTAGCTGTACGGTTTTGTTTTTAAAGCATACAGTGTTTTTTAACGCTACTCCCTAACCCCAAACTTTTGTCCGTTTGTCCGTCCGTCCGTCCGTATATTTACCGCAAAAGTTTGGGGGCAAATTTATATCACGAGACCTGCACACGAATTCAGTTCTCGGCTAAATTTAGCGAGAAAATTCACGTCTTGCGACCTGGACACCGAACCAGTTTTACCGCTAAATTTAGCGGGGAAAATCGGCGTCACCTGACCTATAACCATCCAAGTTCCACGCTAACTTTAGTGGAAAATATACGTCACGTGACACAATTCCCTCACCAATTCCCCATAATGCATTTCGTGAATTGTGGGACCTTGAAGGTAAATATCGCTGCCAATGTTTCATGTCATCTGCTTTGGTTTCTTTATTTATCTGGCTCAGTGTAATTATTTTAACGTGTAACGCTCGCTCTTTGGCTAGTTTTACCTGTATCGTTTAGATAAAAAGGACAGAGAAGCAAATCGGTGTGGCCATGGCTGCTGCTGCTGGTTGGAACAGCGCGTGCTCCTTTTTTATTCGCACGTGAAGCCAGCCCCCCGTGCTGCTCGGTCGTGCTAGGCCAATGGCCGATACACCTTCCTTTCTTTAAAAAAAAATGAAATAAAACTTTGATACATATATACATTACACACACAAAAAAGGAACTATCCCTCTTGCTCAAAGTTCTCGTCATAGGTTAGACGATACGGAGGACACACTCGTCGGGATGATCTTCGGGGCGGAGGCAACGATGGTATGGGGTTTTCGGATGCTGACTGATGGTGCTACCAAGACCGCTGCCTAGAGGAGCCATCTGTTGTGGCACAGTTTCCTCTGCAGTGTCGTACCCGTCAGAACCACTTTCATCTGAAAAAGAGACCTTTTGTTAAATTTTTAAAAGATGTTGACGATTCCGGCGCATTTCTCGTCCCCTTTCGGTGTAAACTCGGTAGGATCTTGGCCCTCCGCTGCCTACCACCCGCGCTTTCGTGTCCCATGATTTGGGGCCTCTGACGTTAACACAATCTCCATCTTCCAGTGGGGGTAGTTGGTGTCCCTGATGCAAGTTTTGAGCAAGCTTGCGCACGGTACGAGCGAGCCGGGTTGTGAAGTCGGGAAGAAGAGTACGCGGCCTGCGCTTCATCAGTAGCTCTGAAGGCGCTTCTCCACACTCGAGTGGCGTCGCTCTATAGTTAAGTAAACCTAGCCAAAAATCTTCGCCGGAATGTAGACATTTTTTTAGAAGCCTCTTTACTATTTGAACACCTTTCTCGGCGAGACTGTTGAACCTGGGAAAGTAGGGACTAGAGGTCACATGCACGAAGTCAAAACGCGCAGCAAAATTTGTGAACTCTCGTGCAGTGAATTGTGGTCCCCCATCTGTGCATACTTCCATAGGTATTCCGTGTCTTGAAAAAAATGCTTGACAGAACGTCAATCCCGGATTTTAGACGTCGTGT